>JAQQSK010006714.1:0-14302 GCA_028658325.1 Potorous gilbertii
ATATTCTGTCCTTCTCAAAACCCAGTTTGTATATGGTTTAGATAAAGCCAGCATGTTATAATAGCAATGATAACCATAGCTTACATTTATAAAGAGCCTACTATGTGCCAGGCACTGTACAAAGTTCATTATGAATATCTCATTTGATTCTCATACAGCCCTGAGAGGTATGTTATTTTCTCCATTTTACACCTGAGGAAACTGAAGCAAACAGAGGTTAAGTGACTTACCCAGGGTCACATGCTAATAAGTATTGGAAACCAAATTTGAGCTTAGGTCTTCCTGATTGTTGACCAAGTCCTCTATTTACTGGGTCACCTAGCAAAAGTCAGAGGTTTTTCGTTATTGTTTAGTTGTTCTCAGTGGTGTCTATTTCTTTGTGAAGTCATTTGAGGTTTTCTTGGCAAAGATACTAGAGTGGTTTGCCATTTCCTTCTCCAGCTCACTGTACAGATAAGGAAACTGAGACAAAAAAAGTTAAGTAACCTGTCCAGAGTCACACAGCTACGAAGTGTCTGAAACCAGATTTAAACTCAGGTCTTTCTGACTCTAGCCCCAGCACTGTGCTGTCTAGCCACCCCCCAAATCAGAGGACCTGAATTCAAATACCGTGTCTGTATGATGTGGGCAAGTTATTCAAATTCCTTGGACCTCAGTTTCCTCATCTCCAAGATGAGAAGTTTAGAGTTGAAGGTCACTGGGATCTTTTCCCTTTTAAAAACTGATTTTATACCAAAAAGTTTTATATAGAGCTAGAAGAAGTAATATTAAACTTATCTGAAAGAAGACGTTTAGAATCTCAAGGGAATTATTGAAAAGAAATGCAAGGGAAGGTGGCCTATCCATACCAGATCTTAAATTGTATTATAAAGTAGTAATCACCAAAACTATTTAGTACTGGCTAAGAAATAGAGTGGTGGATCAGTGGAATAGGTTAGGTACTGAAGATACAGTAGTTAGTGACTACAGTAATCTTCCATTTGATAAATCTAAAGACACCAGCTCCTGGGATAAGAACTCATTATTTTGACAAAAACTGCTGGGAAAACTGGAAAATAGTATAGTAGAAACAAGGCATAGACCAACATTGTACACCGTATACCAAGATAAAGTCAAAATGTGTACATGATTTAGATATAAAGACTGATACTATAATCAAACTAGGAGAGCAAGGAATAGTTTACCTGTCAAATTTATGGAGAATGGAAGAATTTGATGACCAAATGAGATAGAGAACATCATGAAATGCAAAATGGATAATTGTGATTACATTAAACTAAATTTTTTTTACACAAACAATCAAGTTAATGCCACCAAGATTAGAATGGAAGCAGAAAATTGGGAAATGATTTTTTACAAGTGTCTCTAATAAAAGTCTCTTTTCTAAAATATTTAGAGAACTGAGCAAAGTTTATAAGAATACAAGTCATTCTCCCATGGACAAATGATCAAAGGATATGAACTGGCAGTTTTCAGACGAACTGATGCTGAGTGAAATGAGCAGAACCAGGAGAATATTGTGCACAGTAATATCAACATTGTACAATGACCAACTTTGATAGACTTAGCTCTTCTCAGTAATGCAAGGACCTAAGACAACTCCAAATGACTAATGAAGGAAAATGCCATCCACATCTAGAAAAAGAACTATTTAGTCTAAATACAGATTGAAGCATACTATTTGTTCTCAATTTCATTCTCTCTCTCTCTGTCATTACTTCTTTCTCATGGTTTCTCCCATTGGTTCTAATTCTTCTTTACAACATGACTAACATGAAAATATGTTTAATATGAATGTATATGGAAAGCCTGTATCAGATTGCACACCATCTTGGAGAAGGGGAAATAGAAGAGGGATAGGAAGAAAATTTGGAACTCAAAAACTTGTGGGAGAGGTGAAAACTCAAAATAAATAAATGAATAAACTGTGATCTTAAACATATCAGCATTATAATTCACAGAAAGAATATAAACTCCTTGAAATCAGAGATTTTTTGTCTTTGTATGTTCTGGTAATTTGTAAGCATTTAATACATGTAACATATTCATTGACCACTCTTGTTGACTCCAGTAAGGGGATAAATCCTAAACTGCCGTAATATTCTTGCCAGTATGGTCAAATAAGTAGTGCCTCAAAATGAACAGGCCTTACCAATTTGTTTCATTAACTAACCTTTAACCTACAACATACAAGGGAGCCTTCTAGGTATATATGTGTACATGTTTGATCTCTCTATATCACTGAACAGACTTTACTTCAGTCAAATTGAAACCTATTAAAGACCTTAGCTTAAAAGGGACAAG
The DNA here is from genome assembly GCA_028658325.1 of Potorous gilbertii. Taxonomy (NCBI): domain Eukaryota; kingdom Metazoa; phylum Chordata; class Mammalia; order Diprotodontia; family Potoroidae; genus Potorous; species Potorous gilbertii. Next base: position 2,305 of record JAQQSK010006714.1, read on the forward strand.
TTTCCCCACTACATCTTGGGCCATCTCCAGTTATCATGATTGATATTCAGCCACTGGACCCTGATGGTTTGGAAGATGAAGTGAGGTTTGTGACTTTGCACAGCCTTCCCTCACTTAAATCCAATTTGCTTGCATGTCATGGCATCACCTCCTTGAAGTCATGGTCCTCTTTGAGAATGAAGGACAAAGTAGCAGCAGCAATGCATATATGAACATACATGTATATAGATTTATATGTATATATATTCCTTCCCCCCACCTACATACACTCACATACTAATCTCACGGGGATGTGAGCTGCCTTTCCAGTCCTTTAGCTGAATGGAAGTCAAGATCACTGGTCCACACATGAAGACTCTGTTCTTCTTCCACTTTTGGAAACTGAGGCATTATTTTTCACCATCTCCAGTCCTGAAGAACCTGATGATTGAAGATTGCTGTAAATGGTTCCTAATAGAGTTTGTCACTTCTTTCTTTACTAAAAGATGGTGTCCATCCGAATCAGGAGACCTGAGTTTGTCAAGCTCTTCCTCTGTCTTTGCTATGCTCCTTCAAGGAAACCAGTTCTTCAAGTCACTGAGTATGTGGCCAATAACAAACACCCACCCTGGGCTTCAGACTCACCCTCCTTCTGTTTTAGAAAGAAGAGAGAACTTGGCTCATCCTTCAGATTGTGTGCAACTGCTTCTTACCTCCCTTCTAGCTTAGTTGCTCTGGTTTCCTTCATGTGGTGACAGTATTGTTACCATGGATTGATGCCATAGAACGCAGTCATAGAAAGACAGCTGAGAGTCAGAGATTTCTAGGAAGCATCTGACTGAAGCCCAAAATACTGCTCCTTTAGGCATCACAGTTCAGCCAGTTTGCATATATATATCCAAACACAGATACACAAAATATCTAATATGAATGTTCACACTATGCATATCTACATACATATATAAACATGTAGGTACATATAAATATGTAACACAAATGTGAATATGTATATCTATAGATATTTATCTTCCAAACTACCTATCTATTCATCCATTCAGTTAACTACTTTCTTTCTTATCTGTTTATCAAGACTAAAGTGGAGGGAGAGTTTGTGCATGATTTTCTATTTGTGGATGCTTGTGCACTAGCACACCTGGGATGCCCTGCTAGCACAGGTTCTTTGATCTGCTTTGCTAAAGGAAAGAACTTATAAAGTGGTCAACAATCTTACTTTAATTACAATCACTCATTCAGGGGAAAGGTCAGAACCCTGAATGTGGAGAAAATAAAGCAGAAAAAATACAAACAGAGAAATTAGCACATGCTCTGGCATCAGAGGGTCTAGGCTCAAATTCCACTTTTGATGCTTATTGCCTGAGTGAACCTAGAAAAGTCATTTCATCACTCTGTGCCTCACTCTCCTTATTTGTAAAATGTGGGGATTCATTTCAATTCAATTAACATTTATTAAGTGATTACTATATGTCGGGCACTGTGCTGGGGTTACACAAAGAGGCAAAAGAATATTCTTGCCCTCAAGGAAATTACAATTGAATTGGGGAGACAACATGAAAACTTGTTTATACAAACTGCATATATGATAACTAGGATATAAAAGCATTGGGATAAAGAGGGATGCAGAAGACTTTCTGTAGAAAGTAGGATTTAGTTGAGACTTTAAGGAAGGCAAGGAGGTCAATGGGTGGAGCAGAGGAAAGGGGGTGTCCCAGGGACTAAATGCCCTTGAGAGTCCCTTTAAACTCTAGATCTTGGGTCCTTGGATCCACTTCTTAGTGTGCAGCTTGAACAGAGAACAAGAATAACTTGATTAGTCAGTTGGGCATCAGGCCTCATGGATCCCAAGCAGGGGTATGCTGGCTAATGTTTAATAACTGGTTCTCTGAAAAATAAAGCACAAAATGTAAGCAGAACATTTAACTTTAATCAGAAATTTTTATTATTTTCTTCTTCACTTTCATAAGTCTAGGCAGTCAACAAAAGAATACATGAAGTCCTGATTTGTATTGATTTTTGAGGTGTAAATCTCATACTGAAAATCATTTGGTTTGAGATGGTCCCAGGCACAAGACTACTGAGGTCCAATACCAATTGCAATGAATTCTGAAAGAAAATCCAAAATACTGTTCCTAAAGCACATAACCATTGATTTAGATCTAGAATTGACCCCTCATTATACCAATGAGGCTTCAGAGAAGGCAGATAATTAGCCCAAAGACACATAGTATGTTAGCCTGTTGGAATTCAAACCCAGGTGCTCTAAAACCCTCATAGTCTTTCCACCACATTCTGTTTTGCCATCTTGGGAGAATGATGACAATCAATTAAAGTCTGACAATCAATCTGTTATACGAACATGCCATGAGAATTTGCAAGAAGAGCAACATGACATACTGAATCAAGCAATGGACTTAGAGTCAGGAAGACATGGGTTCAAATTCAGTTGTGACATTTAGTTAAGTCACTTAATTTCTCTGAGCTATAGATTCCTGATGCATCAACTGGAGATAAGAAAACTGACTTAGTAGTCAGGTTGACCTGCGCTCAAATTCTGAAACTGACACCTCCTGGCTGTGTAACCCTGGCTAAGTCACTTAACTGCTCAGAGGCCTAGGGAACTTTCTAAATGTCAGGGCAATTGCTATCTACATTGAGAGAAGGAGTTTCTTGTACTGATGAAATCACCAGTCCAAGGGAAAAAAACTGAACTTAATAGACAAAACTTGTGAGGATCAAAAATAATAATGCCTACAAAGCCTTTTAAAATAGTATTTTTTTTCAACTACATGTAAAGACAATTTTCAACATTCATTTTTTGAAAGATTTTGAATTCCAAATTTTTTTCCCTTCCTCTCTTCCCTCCCCCTGTAATGGTAATTTAAATGGGAAGATCTTTCCCATTCATTAATAGGCCCATATAACCTGCTTAAATCACATGGAAGCCTAAGTCACATGTGGTGGGAAGAGCTTGCTGAATGGGTGGAACAGGAAGGGTGGAGTAGAACTGAGAGGAAGAGAGTGAGAGCAGTTAGGGCAGAGAGAGAGGATGCAGGCAAGCAGACAGCTAGGCTCATGAGTGTTTGTTTGTGGGAAGACAGGGTAGGGGTTGGGGAGTGTGAGTCTTGGGAATGGTTTTGTCCTCAGCAGTGCTAATGTGTATTGACTTCTTGGCTACTATAATGGATTTGGCTTTCTGGTGTTGGCATTTGACTTTCTGGTATCTGAATAAAAGTTTTTCTTCTGCCTTCCATATGGAGAGTCTGTTATATTCTGTGATTAAGAACTATGCCAGTATATTCGCAGACACCACCAGTGCTGTGAATATTGCCTTGGTGATACACACCCTCCTCAAGATGGCAGGCAATCTGACATAGCTTATATATGTGCAATAAAGTAAAATATATTTGTACATTAGTCATGTTGTGAAAGAATAAATGGAACAAAAGGAAAAAATGAAACCCCCACCCCTAAAATGTGAAAATAGTATACTTTGATCTACATTCAAACTTCATTAGCTCTTTCTCTGGATGTGGATAGCATTTTCCACCATAGGTTTTTTGGAATTGTCAGATGTTGTATTGCTGAGAAGAACTAAGTCTGTCACTGCTGAATATTGCACAGTCGCTGTTATTGTGTACAGTGTTCTGGTTCTGCTCATTTCACTCAGCCTATGATTGTGATTTAGTGAATGACAATGCAATAACAATCAATAAATATCTATTAAATGCCAATTATACACTGGGTTCTATGCTGGGTACTGGGGATACAAAGATAAAAATGAAATAGTCTGTGCCCTCAAGGACCTTATATTCAGAATGAATACAAGGCAATTGTGGAGTAATAGAATTATATAATTCATGTATTTCCCATATTCTTGTCCCACTTCTCCCTTATTAAGGATAGGGGTGATATTCTCCCATGGAAAACATAATTGAAAAGTATATTTGAAAGGTTCTGATCATTCTCTGGAGTAATTCTGTAGCTTAGTAGAATATCTACTCTTTCTATTACTTGGTATGGGATGGCTCTCTGGCAAAGTGCTCTCTTTGGCTTCCCCAGCACATCAAGCTTTCTTACAAGACCTTATCTCTCAATATACTTTTCAATAGCTAAGCTGTTAAAACACCTTCTTGTTCCTTTCTATAGTCTTCTGAGATAATGCCATGGCTAGGTGATAGGTCTTCCTCAAATGGTCTTCCAACCGAATGTCATTCTGGTCATGGATGGCTATATCTTCAGAGACTCCAAAGGAAAGGTAAGTAGACATACGTAGATATGTTCAAGCAAGTCACAGTAGCTTTTGGAATCCTGACCCTAGTCCCAGTCAAAAAACAATAGGTTTTCAGTTTGCCCTCCTTTCTTCCACCTTTTCTTCTCATCACTGGGCAGAATCAACAACTTTTGCTTCTTTTCTAAAATTTTATTTTTAATTTTTGGAATAAACCAATCATTTTCATAAACAAAGTACAATAAAAAGATGATTGTTCATGAAACTTCAAATTTACTATGTACAACTTGCTATTTCTTTCCCATAAACAACAAAATTATCATGTACATTTCTTGTTTTCTCTTCCCTCCCCCTTCTTCCCTAGAGATGGCTACTATTAGACACAAATAGATGTATATATACACACACACACGTATATATGTATTTGTAAACTTCTTGTATATATTTCTATTTATCAGTTGTTTCTGTGGATGCAGAGAGTGTCTTCATATGTTCTTTATAGCTTATTTGGGTATTTATAATGGACAAAATAACTTATTCACTCACAGTTTCTCTTAAAATAATGTTGCTGTTATTATATACAATGTTCTCTTGGCCCATTTCACTTTTCATTAAAAAATGCAAGTTTTTCCATGACTTTCTGAAATCATTAAACTCATCATTTCTAATAGCACAGTAGTATTCCATCAAAATCAAGAACTCAAAATATATACAGAATATGGGGGGATTGAGACTTGGGATATATAAAAAAATAAATAAACGGTCATAAGAAAGAGAAGACCATTGTGACTTTCTTCAGCAGTTTGGAGTCTGGAAAAATGGGACATAGAGGAGGAAAAGAAGTAGAAGGACTACCAAGCATTTGAGAGTAAAGTAATATGTTTGACAGGTTTCACAGAGAGTGGAATCAGATCCTCAGAGAATGGAGCATATGTTCCAAAGAATGATCTAAGTTCAACCAGTGAAGGTCAGAGGAGGAGGACTGCAGTCCAGGGAGGTGGTGACTCTCTGCTGAGGGAACCTAAGGCAGCCATATATTGAAAGGGCAGGGACAATAGAGAAGGTTTAGGTCTTCAAATCAGTTTAATGTAAATTCATAAAGGAAGGCTCTTTGGGGGAAGCAATTGGTGATTCTGAAGGAGTAAGCTTGTAGGTTGCAAGGAGAGAGGCAGGTCAGGCTTCCTGAGTAATGTGGAGAACTGGGGAAGAAAGCGTTTACAGTTAAAAGAGCAGTAATGGGTCAGGAGGAGAGAGAAGATTCAGGGTTAGGTATAGAGAGGAGGTGTTCTTAGGGATGTGAAGGAGGGTTGGGGAGAGAGACCTGACTCTGACATTGTTGACTTACTAAGAGGCATAGAAGCCTCTTAGCTGTGGAGAAAGCTGCTGGTTAAGGAATTCCCCTCCCTCCCTGCCCCACACCCTTCTCACTTCCCCTACCTCTCAATACTCAGTAATGTCTGACCTCAGCAACTGATTAAGAGAGAGAAGGGCTGGGAGTCCTTGGGCCAAGAGCTCCAGACCCTTAATTTCTTGTGTAAGTTCAGCCCAGATCCTGTCCCCCTCCCCATTCTGGTTTCTTGAGACAGAGTGCAGAACTGCTGGCTCCTCCTTGGCTCTCTGCCTTGCTCTTCTCGTAGGATTAATTAGAAATGATTTCCCTTCGACATTATAGACTTTAGAAGCACCAATAGAGAGCTGGAACAGACATCAAAGATCATCTAGTCAAACCCCATCATTTTACAGGCAAGGAGACTGGGCACAAGGAGGGTAAGTGATTTGCCCAAGGATGTTGGCAAGCAAGTGGGTAAGCATACTTGGGTATGAGGTGGCACTGCCATCAGTCTCCCCAAGAAAAAATCCCCAGCCTGAGGCACATACATTCCAGTGCCAGATGATTCAGGAATAAATGAATTAATGAATGAAAAATATCCCTTTAAAATGTTTATTATGGGTCAGGCATTACTAACCATTGGAGATACAAATACCAAAATAATATAATCTCTTCCCCTCAAAGAATTTATGTTTCACTGGGAGAAAGCAACACACATAGAAGATGGTGGTTAGAGAAGGAGGCTTTGATCTGGGGACTCTCTGAGGAGTCATAGGGTAGCTGATCGACAGGAATGATAACAAACATTTATTAACTTCCTACCATTTGCCAGACACTATGCTAAGTGGTGAGGATACAAATATGAAAAACAAAGATAATCACTGCACTCAAGGAGTTTGCAATCTATTGGGATAGACAATACATACAGGGAAGCTGAGAGGTGGACAATGGGGAGGGAGAAGGTAGTAGGCATGGGGGGCATCATACAGTCCACTTCAAAGAAATGTACCTGGTGGCACACATGAAACTACATGAAAACATGACTGACCTATGAGCCTTCCTTAAGCAGAGGCTTTGGGAGAAGTTCTTTGTTTCACTTTTCAATCCTTAATCAGAGGGACAGAAAGTATGAAGGGTACTAATGAGGTGTGAATATCAAAGCTGATGTAGTCTCTAAGGATGGTGAGTTTCCTGAAGCAATGGTGGAATCCATCCAAGCAATGCAGCTGGTAGAGAATGAATAATGTTAATTTGATTACTCTTACCAACCAAGAGGTGGAATGAAGAAAGGGGGTGAGGTCTTACCCTAGACAAAATATTTTGGAGATACCCTGTTTGCCAGAGCTCAGACTCAGCAGGCAGACCACGTTCTGAGCTTGGCATAACAATAATCCTTTGCAGTCAGCATAACATCACCTTCTGGCAAACTTGGGCCAGCACTCAGGTGTTCACTGAACGATTTAGCTCCCCCTATTTCCCAGGACCATTCATCATATATTCACCATCTCTGTTCCTTGCCACTGACAGGTATTACACTTCTGTTCCCATCACAGAGCTCTGGTTCTTTACCCCAAAGGGTGGGCACAACCCCAAAGACTTGAGACAGTACCACTTCCATAGGGCCTGTGGGAATAGTAACTCAGGACTGAAAATGATTTTGTCATGGTTTAGTCCAAGATGTATATAAGACCTACTTAAACCCTCCTTCTTAGAAGAGGGCTTCTACTTGCAAATGTCATTGTCCTCATTCTAAAATTAAACTTCTATTGGTGTCCAGACTCTCCTGTTTCTAACCTGCTCTGTAAGCATGAGGGATCAGCAGAGCAAAGGCATGAGAACAGGATCAGGGGTACCATGTATGAGCAACAGAGAAAGGGAAAGTCTGTCCAGACCACAGAGTAGAGGGAAGAAAATAACATATGCTGAGGATAGAAAGGTTGGTGGACCCAAGTTCTGAAGGGCTTTAAAAGCAGTAAGGAGCCTCTAGGGTATGTTGAGTAGGATAGTAAATGGGCAGAAGTGAGGCAGCTATATTGAAGATGGATTAAAGAGAAAAGAAACATGGGGCATGGATACCAATTATATACAATTTCAATAGCTTAGATTAAAGGTGGTACAGCGGATAGAGTGCCAGGGCCTTGAGATAGGAAGACTCAGTTCAAATCCAGCCTCAGACACTTACTATCTGTGTGACCCTGGGCAATCCTGTTCACCTCAGTTTCCTCTTCTGTAAAATGAGCTGAAGAAGGAAATGGCAAAACACTCCAGTGTCATTACCAAGAAAACCTCAAATGGGTTCACAAAGAGTCAGACAAAACTGAAAGATGACTAACAACCACAAAAACTGAAAGGTGATGGATATTTGAAATGTGGTGGTGGCTATGGGAGCAGAGGGATGATGTAAGATGGAGAAGATACCTTGAAGGTAGTAGCAGCAACATTTGGCCCCTTTGACTGAACATGAAGTGAGGGGGCGTTAGGAGATGAGGATATTAATTCCAAAGCTACAAACCTGGAAGACTGGTAGAATGGTGGTATCCTTGTAAAGTTTGGTTGAATGATCCATTCTGGGGAAAGATGAGTTCTGTCTTGGATGTGTTGAATTTGAGATATCTCCGGAACATTGAGTTTGAAAGGTACAATAGTCAATGATATAGGACTGAATCTTGGCAAAGAGATGAGTGAATATACAGATTCGGGAGCCAGTCATGTAGTACCCTATTTACGGTCACTTCCCCAATGGGGAGCTTACCCTCATTCACAGGTTAGGGTCCCCAGGGTGCAAGTGACTACTACCCCCTTCCCCAAGGTTATCAGCTCCTGAGCACTCCCCTTCCCCTCTACCAAGTGAGTTTCTTAATCATGTATTACTGGAAATAGGCTTCCAAAGTTCCAAAGTTGAATTGGAACGAGGCCTTATGCTCTGAGGAAAAGAAAGGACAGATTTGAGCATACTCTAAAGACTAGGCCCTTATTCGCAAGTTCCTTTATTATAGAAATGATCATTAAACCCATGGGAGATGAGGAGGTTACAGAGGAAGTGTAGAGGAAGAAGGAGGCCTGAGAGGGGAATGAAAAAAATCCTTTTGGCAACAGCTGTTAGTAGGGATCATGATACGGATGATAAGCCAGCAAAGGAAACTGAAGAGTGGTGGGGTGGGATGAAAATCAAGAGAAAGTAGAGAAAAACCCGAGAACCAAGGATACCCAGCAGGTGAGGGTGGTTTGTAGAGCGGTCAAGAGGATCCAGACTGAGATGGGATGATCCAATTTGGTGATTAAGTCCTCACAGGAAATTTTGAAAAAAGCAATTTCCAGTTAGTCTGAGGTCACAGAGGGACATAGAACTATAGATGGGTGTGTGTGTGTGTGTGTGTGTGTGTGTGTGTGTGTGTGTGTGTGTCCCATGAGCCTTCCAATCCAACCCCCTCAGTTCACAGATGAACAAACTGATGCCAAAGGAGGTTGAGTTGATTTGCCCAGTCACACAGGTGGTAGATATCAGGAGCAGAATGTGAAGTAGACTCTGAAGCCAGATCATAAAGTATGGAGAACTGAGGGATGTGGAGGCAAGGCATGTAGATAGATTTGCTTCCCATGATGATACCTTCAGGGGTTCATCTAGAACAGGACTGGTGATCTGGGCTTGGGGGATCTCCAGCCCCTCCTGGGGCTCCCATGTCTATCTGTGAGTGGCTCTTGGCCGGCAGCTTTTGTTGATAGTTATGAAAAAGGTGGGCTCCTTCTCTATGGTGATTTTCCCTCAATAATGACTATCAGGGAATAACTGGAAGGAGGCCAAGTGGCCTGGGGGACACTGTTACTGCTGAGGTTCCTGGATTCAGCCTCCTGGGCCTTCTCTATTAGGATCTGAGGGGAGATTATCTAGGACCAGGGATGGAACCCATGGCCTCAAGGTCCACGTGGCCCTCCACCTCCTCAAGCACAGCCCTTGGACTGAATCAAACGTCACAGGACAAATCCCTTAATAAAAGGATTTGTTCTGTAAAACTTGGACTCAGTCAAGAGGCCACACCCAAGGACCTAGAAGGCTACATGTCACCTCAGGGCTGCAGGTTCCCCACCCCACCCCTGCTCTAGACTGTAGGGATTGTCTGGCTTCCAGAAAGGATGATAGTGAGTCGGATCCTCAACTTGCTGAGAAAAGAAGCATCAAAGGGCTGGTAGACCACAGCGACCATGATCTGTTTAGGGTTAAATTTTTTGATAGGGTGGATTCAAAGGATAGAGGTTCCTGAGTACTGATGACAAATGGAGAGTCAGGAAGTAGCAGGAGGATTGAGGGTGCTTTCAACCAGAGGCAGGGTTAAGAAATTTTCAAAGGGGAAGGGAAAAAAGATCATCAACACATACTACCAAGCAGTGGATAGAGGAGCGCAAAGGAACACTGGATCCCTCTGGAAAATAAAGAGGCCTATCACCTTGGTCCCTGTCAAATTGGGATGGGTTAGATTTACTCTGCTTGGCCTCAGAAAGCAGAAGCAGGGACAATAGGTGGCTGTTTCAAAGAGGCCACACATTTCAGGAAAAAGTTTCTTAATGATCATGGCTTTAGAAAGTTGTTCCTCTGAAGGAAATCTTCCAGCATGTTCAGTGCCATGGTGGAGGACATGGCCAGGAGTCACACGTGATGAATAGGAATGGATGCATTGCAATCTGCTCCATGGGAAGAATTACTCACATGGATGAGATCACATACCCATCACCATAGCCAAGTAGTAATGGCTTCAGAACTAGCTCTTTTCTTCCTGACTCTGGCAGGGTCTTTAAGGGTATGCACTGAACAGGTCGTTCAATTCTCTTGTGTCGCTCACAGCTTGAGCTTAAGGACTGAACATAATTAGTCTGAGAGTAATGACTGTATTAAGAACAAATTATTGTGTTGAGACCAAGGTTTTCCTCCTTTTCTGCTTCCTCATCCAAAAATCAACCAGTGGGGGAAATCTTTCTAAAGACTTACCCAGCCGGGATGGCTGAGATCTAATCAAAGATACTAGAGGAAATTCTAAGTTCAGGCTAAAAGGGGCATCCTGCTTGTTGTGTGTGCCCAGACAGATCTGGGAAAATGTGCATCCTCCCCTTTGTCAGTCGTGGTGAGAGGGAAATAGATAAGTCTCTTTTTACCAAGATTTGGGTGATTCAAATCATGTACCCCAAGACCGTCATTGTAACATAGCCTGGCCTCTCATTGTAATATTTATTCTCTCATTAATTGTTACCCTATCAGAATTGATTGCACCCTCAGGAATACCTACTCTTCCAAGGACATAGAAACTGAGCCCATTGCCAAGAGGGACCTTTGGTTTCATAGAGATGGCCAAATGACCATACGTTTTAAAATAAACATACTGGAGTCATTAATAAAATGATTACCTAGAAACTACGTCTCTCAAACTAAGTACTTACTACATATCAGGCAAGTGTATTAAGCACTGGGGTTACAAGCATATGCAAAAAGAAATAGTCCCTGTCAGTATGGACCTTACATTATAATGTGGAAAGACACCAAAAAAGGAGCTGAAAATGGTGCAGGGTTGAGAGATGGGACCATGGATGGAGAGGACCTGGCTTAGGTTCTTCCCCTGAAAGAAGGTTCTGGGAAGATCTCACCAGTTGGAGAAGGGGAAGCATATGCTCAACACATTCTTCTCTGATTTTATAGTTCCCAGCCTCTGGGAGCATTTGTGACATATATTTGAGATTAACCCAGTATGTCTGGGCCCAAAGTTCAATAGGTGAAGACTAGATCAGTTGACTTTTGAGAAATTTCAAAATTCTTTGGCCCCAAACTCTTCCTTGCAAAGAAGCCCTTCCTCTTTTAGCATCAGTATTATTTTGGTGATGTTGTGTAGCCTTGAACCATGATGTCACCAAATGAGTGATGGAACAGTTCATGGTGGATATGAACAGAGTCGTTATAAAAGTCACCATAGACATAACTGACTAGAACATAGTGGACTAGTCATTCAAAGAGAGCAAGGTATAGCCAGTGGGCAGTACTAGGATTCATGGAATACCAATGTACCCAATGGAACCACTTCCCAAAATCTATTGAATCATATCATTGGTTAACAGAGGCTGACCTATCTTAATCATAGCTATACTGAAACTTCACATGACCCTAAGGTCTGGCATATAACTTACGGTAATACTATAATGCCCTTTGACAAAGGCAAATTACCTCCATGGATTTATCTCTTTAGGTTTCCTTTCCCTCCACTATAAAGTGAGAAGTTTGGACTAGGTGACCTCTAAGGGCCCTTTCAGACATAAATCTATGATCCTATGATTCTTGAATGAACAGTCATTTAATGTTTTCCTTTTCACTCTGCACCAAAGTCTGTGGCCTGACTCTCCCCCACCCCCAGATACCACCTTGACATTTGACTCTGCTTTGCCTTACTGAGGTCCCTAGACAGAGT
>JAQQSK010006715.1:0-14301 GCA_028658325.1 Potorous gilbertii
ACAAATGGGGAGAAAATTTTGGAACCCAAAATCTTGTGAAAATCAATGTAAAAAGTTAAATAAATGTATTTAAAAAAGAAAAGAAAAAAAAAAAGAAGAAATTATTAGTCTGAACCAGCTGTGTACTGGCTGAACGAGTCATAACGACATTTATTACTTGCTGACCAATCATATGTATCCTAGACCTAGACATATGTATATTCCCTTGAATTTATCTTATCTAACAAGACATTGACGAAAGCAGCCAGATATTCCTTAGTCAGTCCTAACCCTTGTTTGACTTAGTGACATTTCAGACCTAAAATCACACCTCCATGTAGCCCCCACCCTGGGGTTATTTCCTGATGAACTCTAGTTAAAATACCTTGACAGTAAACACTAAAAGTACATGTTCCTTTAAGAACTAACCACTAGTTAACCACTCCCTATTCCCAGCATGAATCACCTAGTAGCATATTTGGCACATGCTTTACTATAGAATATCCTATATATACTTTATCTGTACCCCTATAATGTTGCAGTTTCCCTAAGAACTCTTGCCCACTGAAAAGCATAACAATTTTTTACTTTTACCTCAATAGTGCTTGAGACTGTGAATTCATTCCAGGTAATCTGCCCCTAGTAGACTGGTCTTTGCAGATTTCTCACCCCCTCTTCGTTTGTCTATCAACATGACTTGCTTTTGACTTGGACTTGATTGAGGAAAGAGTTGTGCAAGGTCACCAACTTCACTTTTTTCTCTGGAGCCATTTCAGTCCAGTGGCCTGATATTCTTCAGGATGACTGGAAATGGCTCAGGATTCAATGGTAGACGCTGACCCTTTTAGGCTAAGACCATGGAAGTGTACATTTCCATGGGTAGTGCATAAAAGGAGAGGAGAGGAGAGGAGAGCAGAGGAGAGGAGAAAAGAGGGAAAAGGAGAGGAGGAAGAGGACCTGCTACTCACTCAGAGGTTATGTTTGTCCTTCTTCTGAAAGTGGACCATGGCATCAAGATAATGGTATGATTTGCAGTTCACTTTGATTTGAGTGAAAGGGAGCTATATAAGGTCACTAACCTCACTTTCTTCTCCAGAGCCATCTGAGTGGCCTGATATTTGCTTCTAGCTTGTCCTCATTACATATAATGCATGCTGACAGTTTTAGATAGATATAGCTTGTCATCTTAAGTAAAACACCATTTGTTCCTCTGCTCTCTAGTGTGTATGCATGTGTGTGTATGTGTGTGTGTGTTTAATAAGAATGTATACTGTATTTTGTCAAAAGCTTTTTTTTGCAGTTACTAATGTAATCATATTGTTTGTTCATTTTTGTAATTTATGTTGATAGTTTTCCCAATACTGAACCAGTCTTCCATTCCTGGTATATATTCCACATGTTCATAGTATTTAATTTTCATGATAAGTTGCCATAATCCCTTTGCTTATTTTAAAATTTTACCTAAATATTCATTAGGGAAATTGGTCTATAATTTTCTTTCTCTGTTTTCAGCTCTTCCTTGTTTAAGCATCAGCATTGTATTTGTATCATGAAAAGAATTTGATAGAACTCTTTTACCTTTTTTCAAATACTTTATATATTATTGGAACTGAATGTCTATAAATATCCACTTGGTCCTGGAGATGTTTCCTTGGGGGGTTCATTGATAGTTTGTTCAATTTCTTTTTTTCTAAAATGTGTTTATTGAACAAATTGGGGTATATGGATATAATGGAATACTGTTGCTCTATAAGAAATTCTGAGTAGATGGACTTCAGAGAAACCTGTAAAGACTTATATGAACTGATGTTGAGTGAAATGAGCAGAACCAGGAGAACATTGTACACAGTAACAGACACATTGTTTGATGACTGACTTTGATAGACTTAGAACTTCTTAGCAACACAAGGACCTAAAACAACTCTGAAAGACTCATGGTGGAAAATTTCATACACATCCAGAGAAAGAGATATTGGGTCTGAATGCAGATTGAAGCATAATATTTGCTATCTTTTTTGTTTTATTTTGTTTTTCTTTCTCATGGTTCCTCCCATTGCTTCTAATTCTTCTATACAACATTACTTATGTAAAAATATTTGATAATCATGTGTATGTAGAGCTTATATAGGACTGCACACCACTTTGGGAGTTGGAGAAAATGTAAAACTTATGGAAGTGAATGATGAAAACTAAAAACAAATGTATTAATTAAACTTAAATCTGTTCAAGTATTTTATTTCCTCTTCTGTTAAACTGGGTTGTTGATTTTTTTGTAAATACTTATACATTTCACTTAGATAAGCAGATATCTTGTCATTCAGTTGTGCAAAATATCTTCTAATTATTGTTTTAATGTGTTTGGTAGTAATTCATTGGTAATGATATCACCCTTTTCATTTTTGATATTGATAATCTGGTTTTCTTCTATTAAAATCAAATTAACCAAAGATTTATCTATTTTAGTGTTTCCCCTATAAAAATCATTTCTTAGTTTTATTTATTATTTCAATAATTTGCTTACTTATAATTTCATTACTCTCTCCTTTGGTTTTCAGAATTTATAATTTGGCATTTAATTGAGGAATTTTAATTTGATCTTCTACCTTTTCAATTGTGATCTCCTCTTTCTCTATTTTATTCATGCAAACCTTTAGAGGTATAAAATTTCCCGGAAGAGTCACTTTGGCTGTGTCCCATGAGTTTTGGTATGTTGTCTCATTCTTGTCATTCTCTTTCCTGAAATTATTGATTTTTTTCTATGACTTCTTGTTTAGCCCATTCATTCTTTAGGATTAGATTATTTAGTTTCCAGTTACTTTTTAGCATATCTTACCACAGTCCTTAATTACATGTATTTTTGCTTTATTGCATCTTGTTATTTTTCCAGTGGGTCATTTTACATTTTCTTCTGTTTTTTTTTTTTTGTTTCACCAATTCTTGTCATCACATACAATCATTTGTTTTCACTTGCCCAAATCTATCTTTAATGAATTATTTTTTTGTTAGCTTTTTAATCTTCTTTTACATTTGGTCATTTACACTTTTAAAGGAAGTGTTTTCATGGTGACTTTTTCCCCATTTAGCCAATTCTTTTTTTTAAGGAGTTGTTTTTCATCAATTTCTGTGCTTCCATTCCAAACTGTTGACTTTTTTCTTCATAATTCTCCTGCTTAACTCTCATTTCTTGTCTCAATATTTCTTCTATTTCTCTTACTGTATTTTAAGATCTTTTCTGAGCTAATCCAAGAGGACTTTTTGGAACTGAAAACATTTCAAATTCCCTCTGAGGCTTCACAAGTAGGCACTTTGATATTGTGGTCCTCTTCTGAGTTCATATTTTGATCTTCTGTGTCACGATAGTAGATTTCTATGGCTAGTGCTCTTTTGTGCTTCCTACTCATTTTTCAATCTATTGTGTGACTTTTAGAGTGAATCTCTGCTCTTGGGGTACAGGGGGCCACTAACACGAACATCTTATGTTGGGGACTAGGCACCAGGTCAGCTTTCCCTGCTGGCATCACAGGTGCTTGCAGCTTACCAATTGCACTGGGGGTTGCCCAGCATAGCCATGCCCGTTATGGCAGGGTTCCAGGGGTCATAATTGGGCGTCTGTACTAGGGCTGGAGGTCTCACTGATGGTATGCTGAGCAGGGACAGAGGAACCTTAGTTACTGATTTTGCTGAGGCTAATACCTCTTCCTGGTTTGCTGGGACACTGTTTGTGCTAGGCTGTGCTCCCCTTTAATCAAAGTGAAATAGACCTTTCCTGAAGTCCTTCTAAGTTACCTTGAGCTGGAAAATTATTTCATTCCATATTTTTGTAGATTCTATTACTCACAAATCCATTTGGTGTTTTGATTTAATATTGTTGGTGAAGGTGCCTGGGGAGACCTCAGTCTACTTCCTGAGTTTTCTCTACCAATTTTGCTCTGCCCATCAAAAAAAAGATTATTTATAAAACAAGTCAGATTTTTAAAAATATTTCTGTACCTTAATGAATAGTACCAGGAAACTAATTATTTATCTCTTGGAGGTTTAAGTGGCATTAAGTTGAAGAATGGATAAGATCTAGAGGGAGAGAGTAAGTCTAAATACTTCTCAAATCAATCAGTACCCCCTTTAAAAGAAAAGTTCAACCTACATACTTATTAAACTATTGAATGACTAATGCCCAGAGGATGTAACGTATTTTGCCTCTGTTGTTGAAGAGCTCTATTCATTTAGGATTGTTTTTGCATTTATTTATCTATTTTATAAGTTCTTGAGAATCCCAGCAATCAACTTTGAATTCTAAAATAATTTTATTAAATCTTAAATTAAAAATAAATTAATATCTTACCCCAGCTCCATGAAAGAGATTGTAAAGAATGTCAGCTCTCCCACAGAAGATTGTTGTTAGGCAGCACATACTGGAGTGCCACTCTAGTAGAGAGAGGCACATTCCCCCATAAAGTCAACTTTACTGGAAAAGAAGCAGTTTACATTTAAAACTATGCCCTGGCTAATATTTATTGGGTGCTCAATAAGTGATCATGATGAAGTTGATCTGTAATCCTAGAAAGGACACTACAGGAAACAATCACAAAAACCAGTCAGTGAATGAAATGCAGGAAGGGAAATCAGGGAAGTAAAATACTCAGAAAGGATACTAGACATATGAGAATTTTGTTAGAAAAGTTTCTTAGAAATACTGGAAGCCATGAGAAAAGAATCAAATTCTAGAAAAAAAAATGTAGCTCACTATGAGAATTGGGGAAATGGAATCTTGCATTAAGACAGAGGAAAAAAATACACACACACACACACACACACACACACACACACATACACATGCCTAGAGTGTAAATAAAGGATAAAGGGGAGCTATTAGTGGGGAAGAAACAAAGTTTAGATCAGAAAAAATTACTGCCTTTAGGAAGATTGTAGCTAAGTAAGGGGATATGGGTCATAGAAAACAAGTAAAACTACTAGTACCATTGCTACTATTAATAATGCTGCTGTTGTTGCTGTTGTTGCAGCCGCTACTACTGCTGCTGCTATTACTATTACTCCCGATGCTGCTGCTCATAAAACTCTTACTACTACTACAATGATGATGATGATGATGCTAATGACAATACTACCATTACTACACTTAATTCCTTTAACTTTTATATCAATGTGGTGGGTGCCCCCTGTACCTTTATCTAGGCAAATTGACTACATAAGATAGATTATGTGTGTGTGTGTGTGTGTGTGTGTGTGTGTGTCCGTGTGTGTCTGCATGCACACATTTTATACATCTGTTTATTTGCCAATGTAAAGGAGAAAGAGATCCTGACACATCAGTAAAAATGAAGGCTAAAAATTTCCATCTCTATCCTCCTCCTCAAATCTCCTAAGTTTGTCTGTAAGTTTTTTTTTTTACAAAAAAGCTTATCAAAGTTTGAATGTAATTTGCATAATTTGGAGCTAGTCATATACCGGGAATTTACTGATGTTGGCCTACCTTTCAATGAAATTTCAATTATGTGGGGGAGGGAGAAGGAGTGAAAAAAATTTTCAGTCTTAACAAGAGGGGTCCTTTTATTTGTACATTTTACCTGAGTATGGTCCTATGAAACAGTTCTATCTTATTGATTAGACATAGCCATAGTGGAAAGGCAATCTCTCAGAAGAACAATCTTTCCTTTCAAGAAGATCCAGATATAAATGCACATCAAAGAATATTTTTCATTAGCTTTGCTTATTTTTTTGTCTGTGTTTTCTTTCACCACATGACTAATGTGGAAATATTTTTGTAAGTTAGCACATGTATAACCAATATTATATTGCTTGTTTTATCAATGAAGCAGCCGGGTAGAGGGAGGGAGATAATATGGAACTCAAAAATTTTGAAGAACAAATTCTTTTATTTATTTTCACATAAATGCTTATTGTCAGTTTCAACATTCACTTCCACAAAATTTTACATTTCATATATTCTCCCCATCTTCTCTCTGTCTATCTATGCTATCAGGACAGCATGTATTATGACTGCCCTTTCCTAAAATATGCTCTCCCTTCAATCATTAACCTCATCCCCTTCCTTTCCATTTTCCTGTAGGAAAAGATAAATTTCTATATCCCATTGTTTATATGTCTTATTTCCTAGTTGCATGTAAAAACAATCTCTAACACTCATTTTTAAAGTTTTGAATTCCATATTCACTTCCTTGCCCCCACCCATCCACCTTTATTGAGAAGGGAAGCAATTCAATAAAGGTTATAGATGTGTGGTCAGGCAAAACACCTCTGTAATAGTGATGTTGTGAAAGGCTATATTTCTCTCTATGCTGTCCCACCCTCCATTTATTCTGTTTTCTCCTTTGACCTGTCCCTCTACCAAAGTGTTTGCTTCTGATTACTCCTTCCCCCAATCTGTCATCCTTTCTATTATCCCTTTCCCTCCTGCTTTCGTGCAGGGTAAGATAAATTTCCATACCCAATTGAGTGTGTATGTTATTCCCTCCTAAAGCCAAATGCAATGAAAGCAAGACTCACTTATTCCCTCTCAACTTCCCTTTCTTCACCGCCATTGTAAAAGCTGTTCTTTCCTGTTTTAAGTGACATGATTTATTACATTCTACCTCTCCCTTTCTATTTCTCCTAGTACATTCCTCTCAACAATTAATTTTCTTTCTTAGGTATCATCCCTCCATATCCAGCTTGTTCTGTATCCTCTGTCTCTCTCTATACACAGATACATACATATATACACACATATATACACACACATGCCTATACCTATACATATATGTATGTATATATGCGCATATATATGTTTATATTCATATATATATATCTGTATATATGTATATATGTGTGTGTATGTGTGTGTGTGTGTATATATATATATATATATATATGTATATATTCCATCCAACTCTGCTAATAGCAAGAAAGGTCTCATGAGTCACAAATATCATCTTTCCATGTAGGAATGTAAACAATTCAACTGTAAGAAGTCCCTTAGGGTTTCTCTCTCCTGTTTATGTTTTCATGCTTCTCTTGATTCTTATATTTGAAATGCTCTTTTTTCGATCATGGCTTTCAGGTAGTATAATAATTTTTAAATTATCTCTCCTGGATCCATTTTCCAGTTCAACTGTTGTTTCAATGAGATATTTAACATTGCCTTATATTTTTTCATTCTGTTGGGTTTGCTTTATAATTTTTTGATTTGTCATAAAGTCATTAACTTCCCTTTGCTCCATTCTGATTTTTAAAGATTTACATTATTCAGTGAGCTTTTGGGCCTCTTTTTCCATTTGACTCATTCTGCTTTTTAAGACATCCTTCTCTTCATTGGCTTTTTGGAGCTCTTTGTCATTTGGGTTAGTTTAATTGTAAAGGTGTTATTTTCTTCAGTATTTGGGAGGGTGGGCTTTCCTTTGGTAAGCTGTTGACCTGATTTTCATGATTTTCTTGCATCACTCAAATTTCTCTTCCCAAGTTTTCCTCTACTTCTCTTATTTGATTTTCAAAATCCCTTTTGAGCTCTTTCATGGCCTGAAAGCAATTCTTATTGTTCTTAGAGGTTTTGGATTCAGGAGATTGGAAATTGTTGACTTCTTCTGGCTGTATATTTTGATCTTCCTCATCACTATCTCTTCATGAGAAAGTAAGAATCTATTGTCTGTTTCCTTTTCCATTGTTTGCTCTTTTTCCCAGTCAGTCACTTGACTTATGAGCTTCTTACGTGGAGTGCTCCAGAAGCAGCCTCAGCTTCAGCAGAGGTCACAGTCACCCTGGGGCTAGGGCAGGGGCCAGGGCAGGGGCCAGGGCTGGGGCTGAGACGGGGCTGCAGCATGCTCCACTCTCCTCCAGGTGAGAGACCTTTCCCACTGACATTTGAAATATGTAGGGCATAGACCACTCTGAATTGCACTCAGCTCCCTCCCATTTCAGATTGTCTTGGGCTGTAAATTTCCTTCAGTCTATCATTATGTGGCTTCTGCAGATCTAGAATTTGTTTAGAGTCATTTTTTACAGTTTTTTTAGAGGTTTGGGAAGGGAGCTCTAGCAGGTCCCTGTTTCTACTCTCACCACCTTGGCTCTGTCCCTGAAGAATTAATTAAAAGAAAATTACATACAACTGTCATACAATAATAGAGTAAGTTTAAAGGGAAAAAAAATTCCAGTAATGGAATGGAGTGTGTGTGGGAAGGGTAGTGAAGGGAGAATGGATGGAAAAATTCCAGGAAATAGTTCTCAGAGTTTCCCATGGAAGAATTACAGCTTCTGTCAGAGCATTAGAGGACAACAATAGTTGAACAATGAAGTTTCAAAAGTCAGATTTGGAGGCAGAAGAAAACAATGTTGCTAAAGAAATGATATATTTTAGAAATGCACAGACAATTTCTGAAAGATAGATACTTTATCGTGGGACATATTTCTGGAAGTGTGAGTAACTCAAGGAATTTGCCCTTTCAAAATGGTGGCATAGAAATCTGTCCAATATTTTACCAACCTTTTTACCAAACCTTGTTTCTTTTCCTGGTGTGTAGATGGGGTAATGAAGAGGTAGCAGAAAATATCTCATTTACTTTAGTTATCCTGTTCTAATTAAGAGATTTGCAATTTGATTTATGGTTGGTTGCAAAGGGCTTAGCATGTATTAGCTGAAAAAAACAACAAAAATTAAAGTACTTTCAAAATCTCTTTATAATTTTAACATAATATGGATAAAGCAATAAAAGGAGAGTTTATTAAATTATAACAGTCCAAAGAATAGACATCAAATGGTCTCACTATTTATAAACATATACATTCCTTTGCAGAGATAGGAGATGTATTGTTGTTGAAAATTGCATGTATTTTCAGATTTTTTAGTATAACAATTTACTATTTCCTTACTTCATATACGCACATTCATATGTATGTGTGTATATGTGTGTGCAATATACATATATACGTGTACATTTGTGTATGTATGTATGTATATGTGTATATATTGTATATTTCTGAGAAGGGGTAAGGGGAGAATACAATGCAAAGTGGGAAGTAAAAGGGTTAGATAACAATATGCTTTTCATTTAAACATTTATCTACTAACTATAGATTACCAAATACTACACATTGTCATTTCACAGATTAATATATAATTCATACTATACAACTACAGATGTAGAGTAAGTTTATGGCAAGGATGTCATTACATAAATATAGAATATTAGAGTTTCAAAGGATATTAGATGGCCGAACTGCATATAATCAGTAATTACTTCTACAGTATTTTATAACTGTTTTCATGATACTTTCTTTGATGTCTTCTAATGTGGAAGAATCTCCTAGATTCCAAAACAGTACATTACTTTTGGTGGCTGTAATTGTCAGAAAATATTTCTCTTTTTTGAAATATACAACAACCCTACCTCTCTGCAATCTCTGTTTATTGATCCTAGTATTAATTGGATGATAAGATAGAGACTTCAGAATAAGAGTCTAAGGTCTTCCAGATACAAAATAAATAGGTAAATGATAAATAACTGGATAAATAAATGGACAAATAAATAAATGAAAATATATGTAGAGAATTCTAAAACCCTTAAAATAGAATCTAAATATTAGTGATGATGACAATGATAGTGCTGTTGCTGCTGCTGCTAATAGTTCATTAAGAAAATTAACAAAGGATAAAATGTATTAAAATAACAGGATAGCTAAAATGGGCATCAATTCATCGAGTTTGTCAGTGTGCACTCTCCTGAGAGACACTGAGAAACTAGATAGACACTACTGAAAGAGTCATGAGGAACTTGCCTTAAGTTCTGACTCTGCTGTGTTCAGAATATATTATGTTATGCAAGTCTCTAAGAATATAAGTTAAATAAGTAGGTTCTGATCTGTATTCTAGAAGAAAATTTTTCTTATGTCAATCAAATCATAAAATGTTCATAATCTCTTTGCACTCTACTTTTCTAACCTACATATTGATAGATGTAGATTCAATTCTCTCTAAAGTCCTGAGTAGATATAAAAATCTACTGACTGTTTTTCCCCTTATCAGCAATTAATAATTATACGGTAATTTTTACTTTGTTTTTTCTTTGTTTCTTTGTTTGTTTTCTGTTGTGTCCAAGTCTTTGCGACACTATTTGGAGATTTCTTGGCAGAGATACTTGAGTGGTTTGACATTTCCTTCTCGAACTCATTTTACATATAGAGAAACTGAGGCAAACAGGATAAAGGATCTTGCCAAGGCTTACACAGCTACTATCTGAGATCAGATTTGAACTCATGTCTTCCTGATTTCAGGCCTGGCATTTTGTCCACTATCACCCTAGCTGTTACCTTGACTTTACCTTTTCTATACAAGTGATTGAATATATTTAAATAGAAGAATTCCACATGAGAAACACACACACACACACACACACACACACGGGTGTGTATGAGCCCTAAAATACCCGTTATGGTATCATTTGTACTTGGTTTATCACTGAATTCCTATACCACTAACATGATATGGAGCTAATCCTGGCTTCTCAAAGATTATTCAAGTTAATTACATATTCTGTTACTTCTTAATAAATTGGGAAGGCATTAAGTAGATGTCAAGCACTACTAAATGATATTCTGAGTTATCTTTGGAGGGTTTAATTGCAAACAATTTTTAGCTGCTGATGATAACTTTTTTTTCCTGGAACTGCAACTCCAAAATGGTCATAATGTGCTTTAGTCAAGGTAGTATCAGTAACTGGTAAGTCATAGATTTTTCTGAGTATTAAAGTAAAAATCACTTTGACTTCTTTATGATATCCCCTTGTAAGATGATATGTCTAAGATTATTGCACCTTAAAAGTAGGTGGTGCCTGTGTTCATGGGATGTTCAATGGATGAAGTTTACGATATTACATTTGTGGTTTTATCTTCTCAAATATATTTCCACCTTTTCTATCCTGCTGCATACCTTGCTCTTCTCTAGCCTGAATTTCTCAAGGCAGGAGTCAATCCTACATGTATGGCAATTCATTGAGCATTTATTGCACCTATTATGTAAAAGGATTATGTCTTTAAGTGATGATGTACAAATAAAAATAAATAGCTCCTTAAAGAAACTTACTGTGTAGGTGGGATATAATGTTTGAGCCAGGAAAAGCAACAAGACATTCAAGGAGAGACACTAGAAATTTGGGATTAAAAAGAACACTTGAATGAAACTGTGGCTACTAAACTGGGTCTAGAAAATAGGCCAGAATCTTAAAGTATATTACAAAGAGGAAGGAATACATTCCAAGCTTGTTGGGGATGGGATTGTTGGAGGATTGTTTATGCAAATGCACAGATAACCATTGAATCTGGGCTTTAGCAAGTAGTTCAGAGATGAAAATGAATTTATGAAGCAATATAATGTGAGAGAAAGGCTAGCAACATAGAGTAAGACTATGGAAGACTTATAATGCCAGGTTGAGGGGTTTCTATTTAATTCTGCTAAAATATGAAAGATCAAAAGGTCTTGTTTTTGTGAGAAAGATTGACATGGACAGATCTTAAAAAGATTATTTTGGAAACTGTGAAATGTGGATTGGAGACTGAAGGAGATTTGTCAGGAGAATATTACTACAGTTCGGGTAAAAAGAAAGAAGAGCCTGGAGGATGGTAGTGGTCATTAAGGGGGAGGAGGAAGGGAGGGAGGGAGGGAGGGAGAGAGAGAGAGAGAGAGAGAGAGAGAGGAGCAAATATATCATGTGTTAGGGAGGTAGAATAAATGGAATTTGGTAGGTGATTGGATAATGCATGTGATGCACATATAGGAATTACTCTCATACTACAAATCTGGGCATCTGGGAGAAAGGTAGTGACTTGAAAAAATGGGGCTATTTGGAAGAAGACCTGTGCTTAGTGAGAATAACGATTAGTTCTATTATGAGCCTGTTAAATTTGATAATTGAACCCATGTAAGATCAATGATATCTGTATATCTATGTACATATGCAATCACATGAATATATCCAAATGTGTATGTGTTCAGAATAGAAAAAAATGATACATTCTGGAGAGGGGCCATCACACTTTTGGTTTTGGAATTGGATGATCATTCTGCATCATCAGAAAACAAATTAAGAGATCTGGTCACAAAGGAAGGAAGAGAATTAGGAAAATGCAGGATTATGGTGGTAATGTGAGAGAATTATGAAAACTTCATGAGCCAAACTGATTCCATTCTTTTAAACTGAATCCATTTGCTTCTTTTTCCTGCAAATTTCACCTACTACTAATTATGAAACTTGACCGACACCCTGTTTCATATCTGGAATAGTCTACCTTCTCCTTCTCCCTTCTCCTAATTCCCAAAACTCACTCATTCCATTCTCCACTTGTGAAGTCCCTAATCTATCCTCCAATTTGAAATCAAACCAAATAATCCTGCATCTTGGTTTATATCCCATTTACTGTTTTAATTCATAAAAAGCTACCTCTCCTTGCCTTTGGGGGTTCAGTGCATTTCTGAGGGGTCCCAATTTGTTGCATACCTGTACATCTTACCAATAAATGAATATGCTCAGAAGTTAAACCTTTTCTTCCTTAGCTAATGCAGATTCTACTCATAAAAAAGGCTGAAAAAGTATTTTTCAAAGAAGTAGGTGGTTGTTGGCAAAATGAAGTGATTTCATAAAACATGAGAACTCAGACAAAATCATTGATATTGGAATTAATATGTCATGTGTAAACTTTTGGAGAATATTTTGAGGAAATAATAGAGATAGAAACAAAGTTCTAAAATTTAGTAGTTTGAAAGTAGAGAAATCAAGTCTAGATTTTCAAAAATTAACAAAAGTATACATACATCCCTATACAATGCACGTATATACACAATATACATATATGTGGGCATGTGTGTATTCACATGTATGGATGAAAGAGTGCCTAATGTGTTTTCAGGTCACATTGAAGAACTGGTGCATAGTAATATTAATGATACCAATAACATTACTTCTTGTATCATTTATGTTTTTATATGACACAGATAATTTAACTTTCTCTGGTGATATAAAATAAAAAAAAGAGATATGGAATGATAAATAAGAAAAAGTGATGGGTGAAAAATGAAGAAATAGGGCAACAACCAAATTATAGTTATTACCGCTGGTAAGGAAAAGGGCTACCGCTTTCTCAGAGATTGGAGTGAAGTACCCTGTGTTGAAATAGTACTTCTCCAATTTGGCACTTATGTGACTTTTGAACAAATTTCTTATCCTCTGTAGGCATCAATACCTTCATCTGAAAAATTAATATTTTGGACTATGTTACCAGTCTATTATATATTTTCTCTCCCCCTATTAGAATTTAAAATTCTTGAAGGCAGGTATTTCATTGCACATTAACATCCCCAATATTAAACTTTATCCTTAGCCCACAGTAAATATTTAATTACTCCTTTCTCATTAATTCATTTACTTATCCATAGCAAGAATTCCAGATCCTGTACTATGCCAATTACTTATTTTGATTTGACAATACTATTTTTAAAATGAGGTATCCTAAATTTCACAAAGTCCTCAAGTTATTGCCTAATGAATACAAAGAAAAAGTAAGAATACACCTTCCCAAACCAGGGTGGTGCTTCCTACACAATGCATATTACATTTTTATAAACTTTTTCATAGTCATATAATAATGTTGGCTCATGGATTGCAGTCAAGTAAGACCTAGACTTCAGTCTAATGAAGTACTGTTAAGTCTGGTAAACTATAACCTATAGCTGTATAGCTGGTTGTTTGAACCTAAGTGTAAAATGTTACCAAAAAAAAGCCTTATTAAATTCCATCTCATTACATTCAGACCACCCTTCTTACCAATCTTAATTCAATTTCATCTAACCAAAACAAAACATTTCTATTGCCCGTCTTTCTGAGATATGCCATGTAGAAATGGAAAAATATATATCTAGTGCACCTCTTCCCTGACTCTTTTCTAAGGGAGATTGATTCTTGACAGAAGGGGAAACTGGAACTTGGGGCTAGAGTTAGGCAACTCTAGCCTCCTCAGGGAGAGAGGGATACTGGTCTAGGTATCTCTTTCCTCCCTTAAATTTTATAAGTGTAGACAATGTTAATTTAAGTTCAAATAAAAACTCCTGAGTGGAGGGCCCCAAACTTTATATCCAAGGATTCACTCCTTCCCACCCAATGCCAGTTTCATTATCAACATACACACAGTGAATAGCAAACAAATTTGTTTATCCAAATTGATGGCAAAACAGAAATTTAAGAAAAAACATGCACATAAGAATTTATAGTAAACAGTCTAGACAGGATGAGCTCTTTTTTACAGAGTGAGATAACTGCACTCAAGGAA
>JAQQSK010006716.1:0-14301 GCA_028658325.1 Potorous gilbertii
GTTTTCATACCAAAATAATTGTGGATTTTATTCCTTCCTTTAGTCAAATGTGATGAGAGTAAACTTCATGGATTTTTTTTTTCCTCTCCCAGCTCTCTTTTTCCCTCCATTAGGGTGTTGGCCTTCCTACAAAACAAGCATCCCCTAATCAGATTTCCTTTAATGGGCTCCACCTGAGGCCTATTAATGGCAGGGAAGATCTTTACATTATCGGGTCTCAAAGTAGTTTTGATTTAACTCATAATTGTTTTTTTCTTGAAATAAATCCACTAAAGCCACCCAAAAGGGAATCATGTGTACTTTAGGAGCTAGTATATTCTTAGGATGCTTAAAATGAACTAATTATTATGAAGGGTTGCAAAAACATTTTCTGTACCCAAAGATCTTACAATTTATTAGGAAAGATGAGAAATTCACATAAATGACTACTACAAAGTAGAACAGTCATTCTGAACTCTGCTTTGTCTCCCACATATCCAATACTCAATCAATTACCAATTCATATTGACTCTACTTCCAAAACATTTCCTTCATTCATGCCCTTTATTTAAACAGAAACCTACTTAGTTCCAATCTTCATAACCCCTTACCTAGGTTATTGCAATAGATCCTTAATCATGCTTCTTAATTCCAGTGTTATCATTTTTAATTCATCCTCCATGTACAAAGTAAATTAATATTCCCATGGCACAGATCTCATCATGTCACTCTCTCCCTGAAAAAATCTTCAGTGCCTGATTATTTCTTCTAATATAAAAATGTAAAATTCTAAATTTTGTATTTAAAGTTCTCTGCTACTGAGTTTCTACGTATATATACAAATTTGTTTTATATTTCTCTCCTTCATTCACTATTTATTCTTACTGAAGTGGTATATTAGCTCTTTTGCAAATTCTACATTCTATTTCTTCTCTGTTAACTACAAAGTCTTCTTTGCAAAAGTAGCTCTGATAGGGATGGAGCTGATATTTTTATACGGAAAAAGTCTTTGGAAAGATCTGGAGGGAATTAAGGAGTGACAAATAGCCTGGGGTGGTCCAGAGGTTCCCTACCACTAGAATGAATTTCACTGGATTCTGTATCTTTTTATTATCCCTACCTTATTTCAGGGGCTTCCTTGAGTGCTACATCTTACAAGATATCTTCTTAATTCATCCTAGATGTTATTGTTCTCTCCTTCCTGAAGTTACCTTGCATTTGCTTTCTGAAAATTCCTTGAATGCACCTAGAAAAGTATACACACTTAGGATAACCAACTCATATTCTTGTCTTTTGCTTTTATAATCCCAGTGTCTAACACAATAACTTGCACATAGAAGTTGTTCTGTAATTTTCCCCCATTCAATAAACATTTATTAAATACCTATCATGTGCCAAACACTACACTAAATTCTGGGAATATACCACACATACACACACACACACACACACGCATACTTTAAATGTAGACCAAGACATTAAAGTGATAAATATGTATTTGGACATATCACTAAAATATAAAAACATTATAAAATATATAATAATTACATAAAAATATATAAACATTATAAAAACATTAACAGTGATTTAGAAAGGAACTACGCTACATAAATGTGCATGTATAATTACTGTATTAACACATTAAGTGAATAGAGAAAAAGTAAAAATAAAGTGATGTAAGTATTTTAAAAAACAAAATACCCAATTCCTTTCCTGTAATGGTAATTTAAATGAAAAATTCTTCATATTTATTAATAGGCCCATGTAACCTGCCTAGGTCACATGGAAACCTGAGTTACATGAGTCTTAATCACATGGACCCTGTGGTTTGCTGAAGGGTAGAACAGGAAGAAGAAAAACTAGATCAGAGCTGAGAGGAAATTAGTGAGAGAGCCGTCAGAGCCAGGAAGATTGCAGGCTGCTGTGAGTGAAAGGGCCTGTTTGTGATTTTGTTTAAGGGGAACCTGCTTGTGATTTGTGTAATGTAGCTGGTTTGTTGAAAGTCTACAAGGGGGAAGGTTTAGGGCTGGTGTTATTCTCTGCATTATAGCTGTGTATGGATTTTTGTCACCGTGATGGATTTGGCTTTCTGGTGTCTGAATAAATGTTTTGATTCTGTCTTCCATGTGAAGAGTGTATTATATTTCGTGATTAAGAATTGTGCTGGGTTAAATACATTTCCTTCCTTCCTTCCTTCCTTCTTTCTTCTTCTTTCTTTCTTTCTTTTTTCTCTCTCTCTCTCTCTCTCTCTCTCTCTCTCTCTCTCTCTCTCTCTGTCTCTTTCTCTCTCTCTCTTTCTGTCATCTAATTCTATTATCTATTTAAGCTTCAAGTATTGGCACGTCTACGAGAAACTTTTCTCGAGGAAATTCACAATTCAAATACTTTTCTCTTGCTTTCTATTTCCATTATGTTTTTTAGGTCAATAGAATATACTATTTGGAGCAAGAATTAAATAAATCTGAGTATGTATATTTAATGTGATAAATAATTCACTTAAAACATTATTATTAACAGTTAAAATTTACTTAAAACTTTCTATTGCATTCCTTTAAATAAGGAAACAATTTCTCCTTGATATTAAAAAAAACCTTGGATCATCTCTTTATCTACAACCTTGAGAAAAAACATTGATAGCTTTCCATATAAAGTGTCTTTTGTGTGCATGTATAGTATGTAGCTTAGTGTGTGTGCCTTTTCTCTATGTTGCTCAGTATTGACATTTACCTAATTCTTTCAGAGCTATTGTGCCCACTTTAACTGCAATGAGAAGTGTGATCTCAGTTTTTCAAAAAGTTGCTTTTTTAAAAAATTCTCTTTCTATTTTTGAATTCAAAATGTCTTAAAGTTCCCAGAGAAATAACATTTCAACATATAACCAAGAATGCTATATCCAATCCTACTTCAACCATAGTGTTCTGTTCTGCCTCCCTAATAAGGATAAAGCTCACTGTTGTTGCCATAACAACACAATAATTGCTTTCAGGGGCCATGCCATAATCCATTTTGACTTTTTTTCCACAAATGTAAATGAGATGTATGTGATATCACTTAAAATTGCTTAGAAAACTTGTTTAGCTCTGGCTATTTTTTAAAGTAACGAACATGTATTTATTACACATATACAAATACATTATGTATTTAATCTCAGCTTCATATGTAATCCTATTTTCAGTTCTTTGTTTTGGAAAATTCATGGAAATGTTCTTGCTTCTTGGCATTTGTCAAATTTAGAATAGCAAATATTTAAAAAAAACAAAGAATATTCTATTAGGCTGTCACAACAGACAGTGGTAGAAGTAATTCATAAAATTTGCAAAGAGTCTAATTAAACTATATGCAAAGGAAAACTATATAGCCATTTGACCGCTCTGGAAATGGAATCATTCTCTTGGTTCTGCTTCTTTGCAGGTCTTCCAGGAGGCTAGGAAATAATTTCTCATGTGTATTGTTGTAGGAGGGATATTTTTTCATGTATAAGTTGGGCTAAATGACTATCAAAGTCTCAGCTGTGAAATTCTGTGTGTGTGTGTGTGTGTGTGTGTGTGTGTGTGTGTGTGTGTGTGTAACAGACAGGGTTAGAATGGGAGAGACTAAACATTTTTTAATCTAATGAATTAAATCAAATTTGCACATTTGTTTCAGGGATTTTATGCAACATTACTGGCACATAAATGGTGAACATGCACATTACTACATAGAAAGCAGTAGATTATTTTGTTTTCTCTCAAAGAAACATTCAAACAATGTGGCAAATTGTACTATTTTCATTGTCTAATATTTAAGAAATGACTTCTTTATTAAGATTATCTCCACATTATTACATTACTTTCTTTCCCATCCAGCATGAAGTCTCTTATGGGAAATTGGTTACATTTCAAAACTTTTCCTAAGTTTAATACATTCATAAATTTTGTCCTCTTTCTGTAGCTCAACAAAGTCCCACTCTAATATCTTATAATGGTCAGTATAACCTTGACTTCTTAAAGGAGCACATATTTTTTGCTAAACAGGACATATGAAGTGTACAGATTTAGCGATATATTTTGCATCTGTCATCTGAGGACCTGCTAGTTAGTTAAGTTCAGTGAGTTTCACCACCAGAATGGTTATATAGTCATGCATCATTTTATTTAGGAGATTGGTTTGGAGACTCCCCTATGCTCATTCTATTCGAAGCATTTCTTTCCAAGATGATTTTATTTTTCACATTACATTATTCTGGCAGAAGATTTTCTCTTAGTCATTACGCTCTAAGAGTTGTGCCGCCGTGTTTAGTTCCTGATGTAGTTACATGAGAATTATTGCTGAAAGTTTTCCTAAATCTGGGAAATCTAATTTCTTAAATCTTTTCCTCTAGGTTTAGGCAATTGGTTCTCAACAGTATGAGTTTTCCTTATGTTTAATAAGGTAACTTCTCTGGATGAAGGATTTTTCCATATTGTATATATTCAAGTGTTTTCTCTCCAGTACTAGTTCCTTGTTATATATTAAGGCTTTTGTTCTGGCTGAAAGATTTCCCACATTCGTTATAACCAATAGGTTTCCCACCTTTATTAATTGTCTCATGAAGAAAAAGAGATCTCCTTTGGCTAAAGGCACTTCCAAATTCATCATATATAAAAGGTTTCTCTCCTGAATGAATCCTCAGATAATTAGTAAGGTTTCCCCTGTGGTTGAAAGATTTGCCACATTCATTACACTTTGGGAATTTTTTTGCAGTATGAATTCTCTGATGTTTAGTAAAATTTTCTCTTTAGTTGAAGGATTTCCCACTTTCCTTGCATCCAAAGAATTGTTCACAAATATGGATCTTCTGATGTTTATAAAATATTACTATGTGGCTGAAGGCCACATTAAGTACATCATAGGATTTCTCTCTAGTATGGAGTATCTCATGTTCAGTAGGCCTTCTCCTCTAGCTAAAGGATTCTCACATTTACATCATTCATAGGGTTTGCCTGCAGCATCAATTCTCTGATGTTCAGTAAGGCTTGCCTTCCAGATGAAGAATTTACCAAATAAAAAGCAATCAAAGGATTTTTGCAATATGAATTATTTTATGTTTATTAAGGCTCTCCCTCCAGATGAAGGATTTCCTACGTTTATTATAATGAAAAGATATTTGTCCAGTGTGGATTTTCTGCTGCACACAGTAAGGCTTCCTCTTTGCCTAACAAATTTCCCACATTCATCACTCTTGAAAGGTTGCTCTTCTGTATGAATATGCTTCCCTTTTTTCTGAAGAATTTCCCACATTCTATACAACTGAAAGGTTTCTCACCACTATCAAGTCTCTGGAGCTGAAAAAGGGATTTCCTATGTCTAAATGTTTTCCCACATTCATTGAATCCAAAGGGTTTCTCCAATGTACACATTCTCTGATAGTCAAGAAGACGAATTTCCCCCTGAGTGATATTCTTTACATTCAAAGAGTTTCTCTCTTATATGTATAGTTCTTTATTGATTAGAGTGTCCTCTCTCACAGAAAGTTTTTCCACATTCTTTGCTTGTATAGGGTTTCAGCTCAGTGAGAATTATCTGATGCAGAAGAAAATATCTCCTTTGGTTAAAAGATTTCTAATAATTCACTATATACATAGGGTTTCTTTCTAACATCAGTATTTTTATGTGGAGTGAGGGAGAGTAAGGCATCATGGATGACTCTAAGATTAAGACCTTGGGAAATGGCTGGGGATGGCTTGGGGAATGTGTGGTCCATAACCTTATTTTTGCCATCCCTCAGGAGTCAGAGTAGTCTTGGGGGAAGACCAGGAGGGGATCATTTGTTACCAGCTCCAAAGAACATGTGAGGAGGGCTGAAGCACCCTCACCATAACCCCAAGAGTCAAGTGCTGTGACTATTGTCCTTTTACTGAGGTTAGAGGAAAGAAGGGACTTGTTCAGATTCAAGTGTGTAAGGATAGACTTGACCTCAGATTCTTCAGAGTACTCAAGACCCAGTAGGCTGTCCCCACTGCATCATCAGTCACCTAGAATTACATTGAAAAAAATACTTTGTGAGCTCTTAAAAGCAATGAGATGATCCCTACCAGTAGAAAGAGGTTCATGTGGAACTTGAGCACACAGTCAGAACTGGAATCCTTCTCACTGGCCTGGGAAACTGCTTCTGAGCAGTTTATCATTTTAGATCTTGTCTGTGAAAAAAAGCCAACTCCCTTCACTTTTTTCTTTTTAAGTATTTAAACCTGAACAGTATAGAAGAAATGATAAAATGTGTAAGTTTTAAATTCACATAAAACAGAAGAACTGAGTTTATGGAAGCCTCACATCCAGCAAAATTAAAAAATGTTCTATAACAGATTTGTGTGCTAATCTAGAAAATATTTGCTCAGTACAGTTAAGTATGGAACTATTAAAAATAACTTTCTAAAATGTAATACCTTTTGACCCAATAATACTACTATTAGACACATGTATCAATGACATCAAGGGTAGAGGGAAAGGGTCAATACGTATAAGGACATTTAAAGGAATATTTTGTAGTACTAGTAGTAGTAGTAGTAGTAGTAGCAGTGATGGGCTTCAGACCCTGGGAGCCTTCCTGAGCTCCCCTTGAGTCTTCCCACTTAATCTGGCCTTTCTTATTCAAATCTAATCTTCCTATTTGTATTCTGGCATTCTCTGGAAGCCCATGGGTTTTTCATTAACCTTCTGTTCAGGTTTCTGTTGCATCCCCCACCCTTGATCCCATCAAAACCCCATTTCCCCAGGTTGCTGACCACTCCCCTCAACATCTGTATCCATTCCCATACTGCTCCTATCAAGATGTCTTTATTGCCCTACCTGCTTCCCACCTAGGCACTCCATTGTCTGATATCTCCTGATTGCCTCCAGCTGTTTCCAGCCTTTGATCCTCCTTGGATTCCCTCCTTGGATTTCTCCTCAGGACCCTCCCTAGACCCATCCTTCCATCACCCTGGACTACCAGATCACCCTACTACCCCAAATTCCTCCTATAGTTTTTTCTGTTCCATCTCGCCTCCATGATTCAGTCCAGCTCAGACTCTCTCTAACTGAGATTCTATCTGGCCTGCTTGTGAATACAACCTGGACTGTCAGTATATTGGGGTCCCCATCACTCTAAAACCTCATCAATAGTAGTAGTAGTAGTAGTAGTAGTAGTAGTAGTAGTAGTAGTAGAGTAGTAGTAGTAGTCATAGTAGTAGTAGTAGTAGGAGGAGGAGGAGGAGGAGGAGGAGGAGTGGTAGTAGTAATAGTACCAAAGACCCAGAAACAAAATAAGTACCTTCCATTAGGGAAAGAACTAAAGAAAATTATGGCATGTGAAATAACATATTATTGTATAATAAAAGGAGACAAACATGTTGGATTCAGAGTAAGACTGATCAGTTACTCCCAGTAGACTTGTAGCAACTGAGACTACATGAAATAAACAGAACCAAATAAAGTCACACATCATCAAAATGTGGAAGTAAAGTAATGGAAATTAATCTTCAAATCAAGAACATTGGTTTGGTTCTAAATTAATTCCAAAAACAGACTTAAATCCAAAGAATTCTGGGTCATAGGGTCATATATCATGAGATAGTAGATCTTGAGCTGGAATCTGAGGCCATCTAATTCAAACATATCATTTTACACTTAAGGAAAATGAGGGCCCAGAAGGTTTTCCAGGTGTCATCATCTTCATCACCGTCATCATCAGCGCCAACAACAACAACCAGTTAGCCTTTGTTCAGTGCTTTAAGATGGTGAAGTGACTTACAAATAACATTATATTTGATTATACTAACAATCTTAATGTTTGTGTGTGGTGGAGGGGGAGATGCTGTTATTATCCATGTTATATAAAAGAAGCTGAGACAGACAGCTGTTAGGGGAATTTCTCAGAGTCACAAAATTAGTAAGTGTCTGGGGTCAGATTTTAATTCAAGTCTTCCTGAACTCTACTTATTATAGCACTTAGCTTCAGATGCATACACACACACATAGATAGATAGATAGATAGATAGATAGATAGATGATAGATAGATAGGTAAGATATTAAAATCTATCTATATTTATAGTCACTTATGGTATGGTAAAAAGAATGCTGTGGCTGGAGTCAGGAAGTCTCATTTTCTTGAGTTCAAATCTGACCTCAGACACTTTCTAGCTGTGTGGCCCTAGCTGGGCAAGTCACTTCAGCCTTTTTGCCTCAATTTCATCATTTGTAAAATGAGCTGGAGAAGGAAATGGCAAATCCCTCCATATCATTGCCAAGAAAATTCCTGATGAGGTCACAAAGAGTTCGCCATGACTGGAAAAAAATGACTAAATCACACTTTCAATTCCACACCATCAGTTAAATGTATATATACGTATAAAATTGAGCTAGAAAAGTCTATTAACAGAAGGTCTCTGACACCTGAACAGCATTCTTTTTCTTGAATTAGGCTCCCTCCAAAAATTAAGGACAATATTTCTTTCACTTTCTCATAAGTGTGTTATAAAAATAAAAATGAACTTTGTTAACCTTAAAAATACTATATACCCCCTCCAGACTCAACCAAATAGAAGCTCTCCCTTGTTATAAAAGCCATAGTCTAGCAAATCAAATTAACACCTGGACAGTGTCTGAGGGTGTCTATCTAGTCTACAATTTATTCATCTGTAAATAACAGGGTCAGCCTAAAAGATCTTGAAGGTCCTCTTTTTTTCTCAGACCTCATAAAAATAAACAATCACACCTGGATATGTGTTTACAGGTGTGATTGCTTATTTTTATGATATATATATATATATATATATATATATATATATATATATATGTAGGTGTGTGTGTGTATATCTAACATTAAGTGATTCTCATCACTTTAAATACATTCTTCCAAAAGAAGGAGTACATTTGGAAGTAATTAATATAGGCATGATAACCAGGACCCTTAAATGTATGAAGCTCCTGAGGAAGTGGCTTCATATAGATAAAAGTATAGGGTCAATGGAAAGTCACAAAGCAGACCCAGATGTAGAAAAAAAATGTTATAATCATTTGACAGCAACTTTAATTAATAAACTGAAAGGTGGCCTAAGAGTAAGACTGACCAGGGTTCAAGTCCTATCTCTTGCATGTGTGTCCTTTTCTCCATTGCTTCCTCTCTGGTACAGGCCCTCAACACATCATGCCTGAATTACTGCAATGACCTGCTGGTGGGTCTACCTGCCACAATTATCTCTCCACTGCAAACTATTTTCAATTCAGCTACCAAGGTCACTTTCTAAAACATAAGCCCAACCATGTTATATCCTGTTACCTAATAAATTAAATGGCTCCCTATCACTTCCAACATCAAAAATAAAATTCTCCCATAGCCATTTGGAGCATTTCCTAACCTATACTAACCCTTCTCCCCTGATACTCTCCAGTCTTATTATACCTTTTATTCCACCTCCTGCATGTCCTCTTCAGCCCAGTGACACTGGTATCCTTGTTGCTCCATGAACAAGAGACTCTTTCTCTTGGCTTGTGGTATTGTCTCCATTTGTCCCTCATTCCTGGAATGTTTGCCCATCTCCTGGTATTGCTGTTTACCTTGTATCTCCAAGGAGAATTCCACTTTCCCCAAGAAGCCTTTTTTAATCACTTTTAATTCTATTGCCTTCCTTCCATTGATTTTTCCTATTATCCTCTAAATAACTTTTTTCATGTTTGTTTGCTTGTTCTCATCCCAATTCATGATTAGCTCGTGCATTGGTTAGAGGAGGTTTCCTCATCCACATTTCCCTATAACGATGCTGTCATAGAAACCCAAAGTCGTAGCTCATAGTTATACATGTCTTTAAGATGTAAAGGTTCATTTACATACAGCAAATAATTTGAACCTCTGAGGTAAGTTATTACAATCATTTGGTAGATGGAAGAAATGATAAAATTTAAATTCTTTGCCTTCATGGTCACATAGCTAATCATTGAGATAAGATTTGAACTCATGACTTGGTGATTCTAAGACTAGCACTGTTTCTTCTATGCATGGATTTGCAGTAACGATGTTGTTGATGGTAATCCTTAAGCTTTATATTTTACCTGTAAAATAATTTACTGACAATCAAATCCTACATTTATTTACCTTAAAAATTAGGAAGATAGCTTGAAAATATATGTGGTGGTCCAATTTGCAGAAAGTTTGTGATGTTAGTACCTGCCTTGAAAGGATTTTGCTATTCTGATCTTTCTCTGCCTTGCTAAGAATAGAACTGTGAGAGCCTTTTAATGCCATCTGAACTAGAGCCTTTTCTTTTGGTGATCACAACTGGTTGATATTCAGAAGATGGTAGGTGGGGAGCTGAGGAGAGAGAAGAGCTTTCACTCTATCCACGTTCAGCAAGTTGATGAATATGTAATACAGTATGTAATAATACCTAAGTAATTTTTTTTCACTATGAACTTAATCCAATTCTATTTTGTGATTTTGGAAATGGATTTTGAATATGGGCCTGTTTGGCTAATCAGATGATCATTTTCCTATTCGTCCCTATTTAAATGCTGAGTGGTGGAGCTATTTGGGGGGAAACAGTGATTTCATTATACCAACAGATGAAAATGCCATTCCAACAGAGTGACAAGAGCCAAATTGGCTAGGGGAAAATGTTCCCTAATACACTGAAGGAACCACAGGAAGAATCCTGGCCAAATGTCACCTCTAACACAATAGCTACAGGATTACAGAAATCTAATTAGCCGTTTCATTAACTGGGAGTCCTCTCTGTGGAGCGGGCAAACAATGGGGATTCAGGAACTGTCCATCCATTCTCAACACACTAGCCTGTCATGAAGATGCTCAGTGAATTTATTCCTGATGTTTCTTGTGGTGTTAGAGCAACTACAAGTTTGCATATTTGCTGGTATTGTAAAGGGAAGACTGGACATTTTCACCATCACTGGTTCCTGAACTGAATGACATCTTGACACTGTGGGGTGTCTGTACTTGTTAAAATATGGCTTCTTTTCTTTGTCTTGGGTGAACTCATCAAGTATACATAGTCTCATGGTGCCTCAGGAGGGCAGTAATCAAGACATTCAATGGCTCAGACAAGATACACCAATGCTCCCAACTAAAAGAGATATTCAAGAACATGCTCAAATCCCAGGGCAGAGTTAGCAGAACTGAAGAGCTCAGATAATGACAGAAGCTGGGCAAAAGATTTTTCTTGAGAAACACAGGGGAAATTGTAAGCTATTTCTCAACCTTCCACCCTCCAGCCCAGTTTCCATTCTTTTCAACTTTATTAAAATGCAGCCCTCATTCTATTAACTTAAGTAGCTACTCATATTCACTAATTGCCAATGAGTTAGGAAGAAGCTGTTCATGATAGATAAAAGGCATATAA
This sequence comes from Potorous gilbertii, assembly GCA_028658325.1. NCBI lineage: Eukaryota > Metazoa > Chordata > Mammalia > Diprotodontia > Potoroidae > Potorous > Potorous gilbertii. Next base: position 11,332 of record JAQQSK010006716.1, read on the forward strand.
ATAAATATCCTCCAAGGTCCAGTGACTATAGGATCCATTGTTGGGGTTTATTCAGTCTTTCATCTGTTTATTTTTTTTCATTTTTCCTCGTTTCAAATTTCAGTCCAAGAGATATTCAGGGTGTCCTCTGTCATATAACAGAGGAAATGCGTGCTGTCTTCTGTCAAATGGCTTGCTATTTTACTTGTCCATATTGATTTGTGGCTGCAGATCTGTGACATAGACTTGCATGCTTCAGAGCTCAAGATTTTACATCATATCCATGGAAGAAATTTGAGACCTTATCCATCATGATATTATTTTCTCAGCCATCTTAAGAGGGTGGTTTTCAATTGTTTAGTGATGTCAGTTATTTGATTCATGTTTGTAAACAGTCACAATTACTCAAAGACATCAATCTTGAATAGAGTGATTATCCTCATAAAAAGATGAAGTCAGGTAAGTGGAGTCCCATAACAAGACATGAAAGATATGCAGAAGTAACTTTCATGGTGGCCAAAATGGTCAAAGCAAAGTATTTCTGAGTTTCTTTTGGCTCTTAAAAATGATAAAGCAAACTAAAAAGGGAAAGAAGCAAATGATTAATGTCAATTACATTATGAAATACAAGAGTTTACTTTCACAAAATTGTTTGACTCATTATTCTACTTTTTATTGAATGGTGACATTAGATTAGGGATATCAAGATTATGTGAATATGCGAACAGCAAATGCACTTTGAGTTGGGTTTATTGCTATGTTTATCCTGACATCAAGCTTAATTTTTCCTTTGTTCCTTCTACCTATTGTTGTTCTATCCTTCTAGATTAAAAAGAAAATACCCAATATCTCTTCCATCTCACAGCCTTTGTTATTGTTGAATTGTTTCAGTTAAGTCCAACTTTCTGGGACCCTATTTGAAGTTTTCTTAACAAAGATACTGAAGTGGATTGTCATTTGCTTCTCCAGCTCATTTTCCAGATGAAGAAACTGAATCAAACAGGGTTAAGTGATTTGGCCTGAATTATGTAGTAAATGTCTGAGGATTTTGAATTCGGGTCTATCTGACTCCAGGGCTGGCAGTCTGTGAACTGAGTTACATAGCTGCCTAAAAACTTAAAGTTATCCCTCTTCTCTCTTCTTTCGTCTCAAAGAAACACTGTCAGTTTCTTTAGTTGCTCCTCATTTGTCATGTACTCAAGGTCCTTCAAAATCTTGACTGGTCTTATCTTGATGTGTTTTAGACTACAAACAACTTTCTCAAAATCAGTCTCAATAACTGAAAATGAAACATTCTTGTTCTCAAAAACAAATAAAAAAATGATGCCTATAACCCTATATCTATCAGCTTATTTGCTTGTCAAGTTAGACAGTTTACTTATATTGAGCTTGAGATAAAATGACACCTCCCCCCACCATGCTTCTAAGAGTAACTGCTATCGAACCATGCCCACTTGCTTATTTTCCTACTTGAGAAAGTGATTTCTTTAAACTTTAAGGCTTTATATTTTTCTGTTGTTCATTTTAATGGCCATATTTATAGATCCTGCAGGTTATCTATTGCCAGGTTTCTTAATTTTTTTTATTTATTCTTAAAATTTATTTTAAACTTATTTTATTCTATTTAATTTTAAATAATAAATATTTAATTTATTCCAAAAATATTTATTCTTATACTTAATAAAATAGATAAATTTATTTGTTTTCAGTTTTCAACAATCCTCTCATAAGTTTCAAATTTTCTACCCATTCCCTAATCCCTCCCTCCTGAAGACAGCATTGAATCATATATGGGTTCTATACATACATTCCTATTAAACACATTTTTACATGAGTCATGTTGCATAGAAGTATTAAAACAACTGGGAGGAAAGCAAAACATAGTATAACAAAGGAGAAAATAGTTTGCTTCATTTTGCATTCTGACTCCATAATTCTTTTTGTGGATGTGGATGACATTTTATATCATGAGTTCTTTGGAAATATTTTAGATACCTGTATGGCTTTGAAGGGCTAAGCCTATCAAAAACACTCCTCACACACTGTGTTATGCTCATTTCACTCAGAATCAATTCATATAAGCCTTTCCAGATTTTTCAGAAATCTACCTATTCATCATTTCCATTCCATTCCATTCCTATGCCACAACTTGTTCAGCCATTCCGCAATTGATAGGTATCCTCTTTTGCCATTTTTATGATCTTTTTGGGATACAGTCCTAGAAGGTGTTTTGCTGGGTCAAAGGGAAATAACATTTATATAATCCTTTGAGCATAGTTCCAAATTCCTCTCCACAATGGTTGTATCAGCTCATAGCTTCACCAACAATGAATCAGTGTTCCAACTCCCCAACATCTAAACCAATATTTATCATTTTCCTGTTTTGTCATATTAACCAATGACAGGTATGATATGGTAGCTCAGAGTTGTTTTGATTTGCATGTCTCTAATCAAACAGTGATTCAGAGCATATTTTCATATGACTATAGATAATTTTAATTTCTAAAGGTTCACAAACTGTGTCCATTTATCCACTGGGGAATGGCTTGTATTCTTGTAAATTTGACTGGATACTAGTTGTAAAAGTTCTTTCTCAGTTTTGTGCTTCCCTCCTAATCTTGGTTGCATTGGCTTTGTTTGTGCAAAATCTTTTTCAATTTAATGTAATTAAAGTTACCATTTTGCATTTCATAATGCCTCTATATCTTGTTTGCTCATAAATTCCTCCATTCTCACAAAAAATGACAAATAAACTATTGCTTTATCCTGTAATTTGTTTGCAGTGTCATCCTTTATGCCTAGATCATGTACCTATTTGAATTTTGTTCTGGTATATGGTGTCAGACTTTGGTCTATGACCAATTTCTGCCATGTTGTTTTCCCAGTAATTTTTGTCAAACATTGAGTTCCTTTTTTTTCTTGATATAAATTTATTTATTTAACTTTTTACATTCATTTTCACAAAATTTTGGGTTCCAAAATTTTCTCCCC
>JAQQSK010006717.1:0-14301 GCA_028658325.1 Potorous gilbertii
TGAGCTCTTCCATGGCCTGAGCCCATTGGATATATCTATTTCAGATGTTTGGGATACAGCATTACTTCTATAAAGGTCATCAATGGACTGCTCACTTTCACTCACAGCTTTGTCACTTTTCAGGCCATAACTTCCCTTCTTTCCCACAACTCCTCTACATTAAAGGAGCCATGCCCTGGCTGCTGCTTAAAGAGGTCTATTCAACGAATAAGGTTTACCTCACCCTAAGTGAGTAACTGCACAGACCTGAGTCTTTTGGGGTTAAGGTCTCCCAGTTCATCCTGGGTCATCTTTAGTCATCCTGTTTTAATATCAGGTCACTAGATTCAGATGGCTCTGGAGGAGAAGTGAAGCTGGTGACATTGCATAGCACCCCTCACTCAAAACAATGTCAAGTGCAAGTCCTGTGTGTGTGTGTGTGTGTGTGTGTGTGTGTGTGCGCGTATGTGTGTGCTTCTGTGTGTGTATTTTGTGATTTGGTCTGTTTATGTACATATGTACATTTGTATGTATATTGGAAATATATATTTTCATACATATTTATTTATATGCCTGTGTGTTTGCATATATACTTCTACACTCACATAAACTGTGAATCTTAATATGAATCCAGATCCTTAGTGTTTTATACTCAATTCTATGTCCCCAGCCCTATATTAGGCAATTAATATATATCTGGTGAACTGAATTGCATTGAAATCCCTGCACATTTCCTGACTGTTGATACCTGTGGTATCACTACACAGCAGCCATTCCTTTTGTATGGAATGACACCCCCCCTTAATAAAATTATACTCTTGACCAAAGGAGTAATAAGGAATGATAATTATTCTGCTTTCTTGAGAAAAGGCACTCCTACCTGTACTCAAGATGGAGATGGCTGAATAGGATGAGGGTGTGCCCTGCACAGCAGTTTTATAGACCCTGACCACAATACCCCTACCCTAACCCCCTTCCTCTTAGCCCTTTGACTGAGCATTGAGGTTACACTCTATCCATATGAAATCTACTCCTGCAGCAGGGAATAAGTCTACAAAAGCAATATTTTAGAAAATGGGGGTAAAGGAGTGAGCAACTTCTGTCAAAGTTGTCACATAACATATACATCTGGGGAAGGAGATAAGGGAGTGATTAAAGGCAGTCTGAGAGCAAGCAAAAGCAATCTCTATCAAGGACTATCTCATAACACAAAAAGAATTTTAAGTAAAACAATCTCTATTTTGTTTCTCAGGGCTGGGGGAAACATCCAGGACTGATACAAGAAGCCTCTGAGGGGTCTTCACTAAATAGACATATTCTACTCCCTGAGGGGTCTTCAGTAAATACAGCTCTTCTACTTCCTGAGGAATTTTCACTAAATACACCTGTTCCATTCAATTCCTCCTTTTTTTTTCCTGTCTCTTCACACAGGTATGAGGTTGACCAATTCACTGACAAATTATAAGGCGGGGCGGGGGGGCAGCCCTCTTCATGAGATTCACTAACGAGCCAATAACAGGCTCCAGTACTTACATAAATATACTAAATAATCATTGTTAACACCGTACATATAACATCATAAAATAATTCCAACTTCTAGTCATGTGATGCTTCTTCCAGCCTTCTTTAGCACAGCATCTCAGCATTTTCTTTCCTTCACCTTCTTGTAGAAATTCAGATGTCCACTCTCCTAAAAAATTGACCTTAATAACATACAATTTTATATGACCATTCCTGAGCTTTACACACTTATTACCCTTACAAAATCAAAATTGAAACTTTGGCCAATTGCCATGTTTAAGAAATTCACCTTAACCAAATGAGACAAAATAAAAAAATAGGTATGCTAACCTCACAAGCCCTTGACCTGATTATCTCCATACAATTACTAAAAATTAAAGGACTATAATTTGTTGTTTTTGGTCTAAAATCCTAAGCCGAATAGCTTTATTTCTGAACTTAACCTCAGATGTTGCCCTGCCAACAATCTATTATTTAATAGATCTGGTATTACAAAACTTTTGATTATAAGAATTGTCATTAAGAGTAGGGACATTTCGGGGGAACATCTCTCTAACATGTCAATCCCAGGCAGGAATAGATTGTCAACTGGCATCCAGTCAATTTAAAGTCTGCCAGGTGTCAATAGGGAAACTGAGTTAGGAAAATCCTACCTCAGTCCAGGCTGAACAGTCGTTTCCCCAACCTTCCCATGAGATCACCTTTGCAGTTCATACTAACATCTTACAGGCTCACTGGCATCATGGATCAGTGCCTCAGACGGTCTTTCTTGCCTGGACTTAGACTCAGAAGAGCAGTCAGTTAATAGTCCTATAAAATCTTAACATAGAAAGCTCCAATAATCAGTTTCATGTATATGACTATAATTTCACATTGGCTAAGGAAGATCTTTTGGAGCAAGTCTTAAGTAGCTTACACGACTTTCCATATATGTTCTAATTCCTGATTAAATAACAATCAAAATCCAATTTATCATTAAAACCATGTCATTGCTCTAAATTTACATCTGTTTCCCAAGCTTCTCTATACCTTTATAACCCTGCTCAGTCTAAAAGAATGAGTTGCACATTTAATGTGCTCAAACACTAATTTCAACTTATGTTCATGAAAAGAATTCAAATCAAAACAGAAACATTTAATTTTCCATTAGTGCTTAATATTACCAGAGGTTACCAGCCTCTGAGAAGCTACACAAATTCTTTTCCCTTAATTAAAGATGTCTCTGATTCAGTAATTTGATTCAGTCAATTATTTTTATATAAATTGCTTTCCAAGTTGGGACCTTACTCCAAAGGAGTTTTAGTCCTATTTGTCTAAAAGGGCCCTGGAAAAAATCATATCTTGAATGTTCCTTAGATTTCTCTACTTGATCTGACTCTCTAGAGGCTCATCAGCTTTTATCCATCTACCCAATCAATTGAAAACAGCAAGATTCCACTACTTGCATTATGCTTACATCTTAAACTGTCTGTTTTGATTATAGAAACATGCCATAAAGATGACAAGCAAGAACATAATTAGATATCAACTCCACTTTATAACCAGACTCAAAAATAGTCAAGTGGGAAAACTTTCCTTTTCAGAGAAATACAATTTGGAAACTGAGCTAGAAGGATCCAGGCAAAGGACAGGATTGTCTTCTGAGGCAAACTTTTGCCTGTAACAGTCACATTCCTCCCTGAGTATGGTCCAGAGGCTTATACATTAAATGGCAGGTTTCACTAATCAAAAATTTTAACAGGACTCATATCTTAAATCTTAAATTTGTCCTAAAGCCCAATCTCTAGAGATCATTTCTATACATTTTCAAATTCTCATGAAAGAAAGTTGTTTTTTGACTAGCCTGAGGATTGCTCCTTTCCACACATGCACACACAGTATATCAGCTTTAGGTATTAGCATTAGAACTATAAACAGTAAACTTACAATTTTCATAAGTGATAACTAAATTGTTTTATCTGTGAACACAATAAATTTCAGATGACTTCAACTGCATTTTCATGTCATATAAAAATTATTGACAGAAAGATAGGCAGACAACGACTGGGTGTATTCTCCATCCTGACCCATCCCCCTTTGCTTTCCACCCATGGCTGTGGCTATGTGATGAACCTAGATACGTCCAAGCTGTATTTTTTCCACCAGAAGCAGGCACTTCCCTCAGGGGAAAAAGCCTTGAGGGTCCTGTGGGGATAGGAAGTTCCACTTGTGAGGAAGGGCCTGGAGAATGCTGCATGGACTGGATAAGGCTTCAAGGTCAAAGAATCAGAGTATCAAAAGGAAAGATCCATGGAGGAGTATGGGTCAAAGGGGAGATTTCCCAGAGAGTGCTGTGAGAGCAGGGCCTGAAGGTCTAAGCAGGTGTCACCTCAGGAGGAGGGACTGCAAAGGGTCACACCTCAGCAAAATTTATGGCTGGGCCAGGGGAGGAGGAGAGGGCCAGAGCCAGTTGACCCCCCCATTACTCTTTTGAGGGGAAGTTCTAACTACGAGCATCTCACAATCTTTCCTAAGAACAGGGTTCTGAGAGCTTGACAAGGGCCATTATGTAGGAAACTTCTACCCATTTTCCCTCTAGGTTCACAGTACAATTCTAACAGAGAGTATTTAGTTTTAAAGTCCCCAAAACGGGCCATGCTTCATGGCTCTCTAGGCGATGCTGAGGACAAATAGTGTTGCAAAAGAACACGAACTTTTTCTGTTTACGTTCTTTAGAGAAACTAAATTTTTTCCAATTTTGTAAAAGACGAACTTTTTGAGAACTGAAAATATTAACTCACAATTACAAATTGGGTAGGCCTTCCAAAAATCATGCAAAAGATTTGACAAAGCATTTCTTCATACAAAAGATATCTTCCTCTTTTAAGAACAGTTTACAATTTATCACAAGACTCTCATGAACCTAACTGACAAAAATTACAAAAGATCTAAAAACCAAGATCTTTTCACATTTGCCCATAAACTTCCTTTTACAAACTTATTTTTGGAAATGTCTGATTCATAGCAAAAACAATTTTAGTTAAAATTTCCTTCTTAACAGCAGAAATAAACTTTCTAACATACTTAATACATCCTTAGATGGAACTGGCTTGAAAATCATATATGTGTGTGTGTGTGTGTGTGTGTGTATGTGTGTGTATATAATGTGTGTGTGTGTGTGTGTGTACATATATACTTTTATTCAAGGATTCTCATTGTCTCGAAAGAAATTCTACAACACAGAAATTCTTACACAGAATTAATAATAACTTCTTTAAACTAATTCACCATTAATTTAACAATGCGATTCCTAATATAACAACATTTAGATTTACTTAAAAATTTAAAACTATTTAAGTTTACTTAAAACTTAAAAAAGTCATTAACCCATTCAAGTGAATATATTTCCACATCATCTTGCACAGTAATTCATCTCTTTACCTTCAAGAGGGCACATTCTATCACCTGATCAGATAGAGTCATCTCAAATTTGATTGAGCTATTAATTATCAAATCAAGTTACATGATTTTTCTGTCTCCTTAAAATGCTTCCTCACACCTTTACCACTTACTTATACCATATGAAACTGACACAAAGGTCCAGAACAACTATCTAGGAACAAGAGGACTTTGAATAACCTCCATTTGTTCCCAAACTTTATTGGGCTTCTGTATTTTCAATCAAATCTTTATTCATCTCTCCAAATCTCTCAGTCTCATTACTCAAATTGTCCAACTTTCCTTTACATTTATGAGTTAGCTCATAAGTTATTACTTTTTATTTAAATTCAACATAGATAATCTTTCTCTTTTTCTGAAAAAGTTTAAAATTATGTTAGCTTAAAATATGCTTAAGTTAACTCTCTTCAGCCCTTTGATAAAAAAAGATCTTATTAATGCTGAGTCAATGTTAACTAGATGGGCTTGACTTACCCTCCAAGCAGGGAACTTGGAAACTTAATAATTCATTGAATTGTAACTATTAGCAATCACGGTAATTGTTTATTGGTTTTCCAATTAAGTTACAAATTTTCATTTTCTCAACATACCCAAATCTGCTGAACTGATATGGGGAAGCGAGTGGTTGAAAGCACATAAGCACATTGTTCCCCCATCTCTCGTTTTTCTTTACACAATTCTTTTTTCTTTTCTGCCTTTACTCAGACTACCTTTAATTCTTCTTTAAATTCCAAATAAAAGTAAAATGTGTATCAATGTTGGCCCACCCCAAACCTTAAAAATTAGAGGGAGTTAAATGTCTAACAATTTATATACCAAGAAAGCCACATTTCTTTCCCTTCCCCTCTGCAAAAAAATAAAATAAAACCCTTTTTTCTTTTTTCTAAAGTGATCACTTAAAAAAAAACAGAAGAACCTCTTTTTATTAGATATTTATTTTTTGCCACCTTAAAAATGTGGTCTCATATCGGATATATTGACTTAATTTGAACATAAAGTAACAACTTTAGCTTCAATACCTAATTAAACCTAAATTCAAAACTCTTAGCCCTTCTTCTAAGTTGTCTGCTTGATATTTTTTGCTAATCTTCCACTTACTTCCACCAGACTTTAATAAATTCTAATCTATTTAAAAGTTAAATTAAGAGTGACACATTTCTCCTATTCACAATTCCAAATATGACCAGAATTAAATTGCCTTTCTTTTGTGTCCCATTAAACAAAAATTTCTCCTTTGAATAAGGCAAAAAATGGTTAAATGCCAGTTAGCCAGCCTTTCTTTGGTCTTAGCGAAAAACATAAATTCCCTCCCTCCCTGACCTTGACTCTGAGAGGGTTGAAGAATCAAAGTAACAGGAATTTCAAGGACAGTCCAGTTCAGCCTTTCTGTTCTTGATGACTGGCTGACTAAATTTACAACCTTACAAAGTGTCAGATAGAACAGAGACACAGGCTTTTATTTACACAGAAACATCAACACAACATATATAGGCAAAACATTTAACAAAATAGGCGTATACATATAGGTTTAAATTTTTTGGCAAATACAGTCTTTGAAGGATCCATAATTTGGCCAGAAGACATTTTCTCCTGAGTCCCTGCCCAAACTAAACAATTTGGTAGTTCATTTCAATTACTAAGTTGGAACCCAAGAGGACTATCAGCTGGCACATTAGGCAACTTGCCATCCCTTTTCTTAGAATTAGTCTTCCCATACCTTCAATGAATACTCCCTTGTAATAAACAAAAACATTAAATAAAACCAGTCCAAGAAGCAGTAATATATTATAGCAAATGCAATATCCCACAAGTATCAGATTGTGAACTCTAAGTGAAGGTACTGTCTTTTGCCCTTTTTTTGTACCCCTAATACTTAGCACTGGCCCATAATAGACATTTAATGAATGTCTATTGACTTTCTGACTGATAGAATGACTGAACCATGGAAACTCACCTCTCTCTTGAGAAAAAGGGAATGTGTATCATCCTTTATTTTCTTAACTGAAAATTGCATATTGCAGACAATCTGAATTCATCTGCCTTTTAGTATCGTTTCACTTATATCGTTTAAAGTACATACATGCACACACATTCACACACATACACATTTTCCTTTGATATAGCTTCTTTTTTTCTTTTTATATAACTTGTAACAACTTACCATCTTTCTCTAAATTATTCATATTTGTTAGTTTCTGCAGTCTAATGACATTGTATTTGTATACTATAATTTGTTATTTTTCACTGATGGGCATAAATTTAATTTCCTTTTTCTCTACCACACAAAGTATTGAATTATTTATTATATTTATGTTTTGCTCTTTCATTACCCTCGTTATTTAGGATTTAACAATTTAGTCATCATTTGAGTCAGTTATTCCTTCATAATTACTAATTGATTGCTTTTTGTTGCATTGTGTTTTTTAAAGATGTGTTTGATAATCCTGCCTTTCTGTATTTATTTATACATATTCATATTTCATATTTCTGTTGTTTAATTACCTATGGAGCCTTCAAGCAAAAAGTAGTTTCCCTCTTTGTAGCACTTAACTGAATTTATTTTTTCTCTCATCTCTGAGATTAAAATTGCTGCTCCTAAGAAATTTTAAATCCAACTCCAATCCTTAAAAAAAAAAGTATTAGTCTTCCCCATCTTTACGGACTCTAACCACTTAAGTGGGATGTTAAACAGCCCTTACAGACTCAAACTGCTTAGGGCAACACCAACTCAAACCTTACAGACTCTAACCACTTAGGGTTGCCAAGTCTTACAGGTCTTGCTAAGGGGGGTGGGGGAGAGAGGGCATGGTGGGGGGTTGTGCACACAAACTCATATGACCCAGTTTGTTTCATTTTGATCTGGTGGCCTTGATGACTTCTTGAATATCTCTGGAGCTCCAATGTCTCATTTTTCTGGGTCAAAGACTCTCTTTAGAACTTTCCCTTCTCAAGGAGGATTCCATGGGCACTAGGCTCACAAGCCAACAGGAAATCTGGCATGGTGCCTGCCCCTGAGTTGGTCCCAGAGAAATTCCAAGGAAAAGGGAATCTTTTCAATCAAACTAACAAAACTATGTGGAATGACACCCCTTAATAAAATTAGAGTCTTGACCAAAGGAGGAAATTGAAAGATTTATTCAGCTTTCTTGAGAAATGGCACTCTTGCCAGCGCTCAAGACAAGGATAGTTGAGGACGGTGAGGGTGTGACCTGCACAGCAGTTTTTATAGACTCTGACCACTATACCCTCATCCAAATGCCCTTCTGCTTAGCCCATTGGCTGAGGCTTGAGGGTACAATTTATTCATGGAAAATCTACCCCAGCAACAAGGAATAAGTCTACAAGAGCAATTTTTAGAAAAAGGGGGTAAGGGAATGAGCAACTTCTGTCAAGCGTTGTCACATAACATAGAGTAATCTCTGGGAAAGGAGAAAAGGGAACGAGTAAAGGCAGTGTGGGAGTAAGCAAAAACAGTCTCTGTCAAAGACTATCTCATAACACAAAAAGAAGTTTAAGAAAAACAGAATCTCTATTGTTTGGTTTCTCAGGGCCAGGTGAGACAGACAGGGCTGACAGAAGGGGCTCATGAGGGGTCTTCAATAAATATACCTATTCTCCTCCCTGAGGGGATCATCATTAAATATACCTGTTCTACTCCCTGAGGGATCTTCACTAAGTATACCTGTTTCACTCACTTTGAAATGTTTGCATTCTACAGGCACAGCAATGATGTCATCACTCAGCAACGATTTCCTTTTTGAAATGTCAGCATTCTACTGGTAGAGCAGGGTAGCCATTTTGGAAGACACACAATGCTTCTACAGATTGGCCTTGGATTTGCATTTTTCTCTTTTACCACATAGGGAAAACTTTTAGACTTTTTAAATCTTCTCTAGAAAGCATAATACACAACATATTTTCACTTAAAATTATTTACATCGCTTGTCAGATTATTTTGGAAAATGGTAAGAGACATATAGTCTTCAATATCACAGTTAAATGATTTCAACTTGAAGCAGCTACCTGCTTTATAATTTTCATAGTCATGCTATCAATGTGTGTATATAAGAGTATTAAAAACATATGCATATATTTACATATGTATGCCTAAATTTCACATATTTATCCATATAGATACATAGATACATATGCATAAGAACATATATACACATGTATACACACAACTACAGACACATGCATATTTATACCTCATATATTTATATATCTCCATGTAAATTTGTACTTTTCTTTGGTGTAGGATGGGGAGTAAGGGTAAAAAGGTGAAATAAAACCTGCACAGCAGAGTACAAAAGAAGATTTATAAGCATACAAAAAGAAGTTATGTAAATTCCAACACAATGAGAAATATTGATGATACATGTTTTCATCAAATAGAAATTTAATGCAATATATTTTGAATCCTCTCTTACATTCTAAGGTACACATGACCATCATTTTTTCCCTCATTTTGGTTTATTTCCGTTTTAGTATTTGAATTTTTTTCTATTCTTATTTTGTGTTTAAGTTGGTTAACAAATGTAATGAATATCAGACTCAGGATTGTCTTGAACTTCCCTTTTTCAATTTTACCAGAGAGGTTAAAATCTTTGGAATTGGGGTGGACCCAAGATGTCAGAGTAGAAAGACACATATACTCTACTGCTTCCCCCACAGTCCACAAAATGTCTGTAAAAATGACTCTCAACAAATTCTAGAACAGCAGAAGCCACAAAGCAGCAGAGTGACAAGACATTTCCAGCCAAAGGTAACCTGGAAGGCCAACAGGAAAGGTCTATCACATGGGACACTGAGCAAAGCCCAGTTCTAGCCATGTGGCACAGGGAGGAACAGATGCAGAACAGCCCTCCAGTGCAGAATCCTCAGCAGGGAGGGTCACAGATTCTTCAACCCAAAAGCAACAAAGAAAGCTTCAAAGCTCAGTGTGGGAGGGCTTTTCCAGCTGGGCAAGAGGGGAACGGGGTCCCCCCAGCACTGGTCCCAGGCAGCAGGAAGGAGGTGCCAGCAGCAGCAGCACCAGCAGCAGCGTGTGGCAGACAACTATTGTAGCCATGGAAGCAGCCTGGGTCCATTGTCCACATGGCTCAGCTTAAAGCCTCTGGGGGAACCGAGCAGGGGAACTGAACCACAGACCTCAATGACAGCCCTGCCCCTACCCAAAGGCCCTGGGGAAATTGAGTAGCTGATCTGAATCTGAGCCCTCAGCACAGTCCTGGGGGGAGGAGGAGCACTAGGACCCTCGTCTTGACAAAGGATTCAGAAGTCAAGTAACTGGCTGGGAAAATGTCCGAAAAAGGGAAAAAATAAGACTATAGAAGGCTACTTTCTTGGTGACTAGATGTCTCCTTCCATCCTTTCAGATGAGGAAGAAAAATGCATACTGTCAGAGGAAGTCAAGGCTTCTGCCTCCAAAACTTCCAAAATGAATATGAAACGGGCTCAGGCCATAGAAGAGTTTGAAAAGAGAGTCAGCAGCTTGCTAAAGGGGAACCAAAAAAAAAAAGCTGAGGAAAGTAACATTTTTAAAAATAGGCTAACTCAATTGGAAAAAGAGGTCCAGAAAGCCAATGAGGAGAAGGAGGCTTTAAAAAGCAAAATTAGCCAAATGGAAAAGAAGGTTCAAAAGCTCACTGAACAAAATAGTTCTTTAAAAATGAGAGTGGAGTTCAGGGAAGCTAATGACTATAGGGTAAACCAAGAAGTTACCAAACAAAACCAAAAGAATGAAAAAATAGAAGAAAATGTGAAACATCTCATTGGAAAAACAAGTGACCTGGAAAACAGATCCAGGAGAGACAATTTAAAAATTATGGGACTATCCGAAAGGCATGATCAAAAAAAAGAGCCTAGACATTATCTTTCATGAAATTATCAAGGAAAACTGCCCTGATATTCTAGAACCAGAGGGCAAAATAAATACTGAAAGAATCACCAATCACCTCCTGAAAGAGATCTGAAAAGAGAAACTCCTAGGATTATTCTGGCCAAATTCCAGAGTTCCCAGGTCAAGGAAAAAAGATTGCAAGCAGCTAGAAAGAAACAATTTGAGTATTGTGGAAATACAATCAGGATAACACAAGATCTGGCAACTTGTACATTAAATGCTTGGAATGTGGTATTCCAGAAATCAAAGGAACTGGGATTAAAACCAAGAATCATCTACTCAGCAAAACTGAGTATAATACTTAAAAGGAATAAATGGTCATTCAATGATATAAAGGACTTTCAAGCATTCATGATGAAAAGACCAGAACTGAATAGAAAATTTAACTTTCAAACACAAAAATCAATAGAAGCATGAAAAGGTAAACAGGAAAGAGAAATAATAAAGGACTTTCTAAAGCTGAACTGTTTACATTCCTACATGGAAAGATAATATTTGTAACTCTTGAGACTTTTCTCAGAATTTGGGTAGGTGGAAGGATTATACAGAGCGAGAGAGAGAGAGAGAGAGAGAGAGAGAACAGTTGAGTTGAATCAGAAGAGATGATATCCAAAAAAAAATAAAATTGAGGGGGGAGATAGGAAAATATTGGGAGGAGAAAGGGAAAAATACAATGGGACAGACTATCATTCATAAAAGAGATAAGAAAAATACTTTTCAATGCAGTAGAAAAAGGAGGACATGAGGAGGAAAAGTGAAGCTTACTCTCTTCATATATGGCTTGAGGAGGGAATAACATGCTCATCAAATTTGGTATGAAAATCTATCTTACACTACAAAAATCAGTGAAAGTGTGGTGAGGGGGATGATAGAAGGGAAGGCATATGGGAGAAGGGAGTACCTAGAAGTAAACACTTTTGGGAAGGGACAAGGTCAAATAAGAGAATAGAAAAAAGGGGGGACAAGGTAGGATAGAGGGCAATATAGTTAATCTTACACAACATAACTATTATGGAAGACTTTTGCAAAACGACACATATGTAGCCTGTATTGAATTTCCTGCCTTCTCACTGGGGATAGGTGGGGAGGGAGGGAGGGAGAGAATCTGGAATTCAAAGTATTGGAAACGAATGTTGAGAATTTTTATTGCATGTAACTGGGAAATAAGAAATACAGGTAATAGGGTATAGAAATTTATCTTGCCCTACAAGAAAAGAGAGAAGATGGGGATAAGGGAAGGGTGGGGTGTGATAGAAGAGAGGACACATTGAGGGAAGGGGGTAATCAGAATGCAAGGTGTTATGGGGTGGGGGAGGGGAGAGATGGGGAGAAAAATTGGAACTCAAAATTTTGTGGAAATGAATGTCAAAATCTAAAAATAAAAATTTTAAAAAAGAAAGAAAATGCATTTTTGCTGTACTCCCCTTCAGGTTACAAGAAGAAGGCATTCTTTAACAGAGAAAAGCATATTCCAAGCAAAATCAAATCAGACATTTAATTCAATGTTGCGTTGCCATTAAAATAAGAAAGAAAAAGATGCCTCTTGCAATGTTTGTTGGGAAAAGAATGCTATGAAGCCCTATTGATGTGACTTTTCTATAAATGTGGGTCTATCAATACCTTTGTATAGATGACTCAAAGTAAAGATAATTCTCCTAAAGACAAACTTAAGAGTGAAAGAATGGGAATTCCTCAGGACTTGTGTTGTTTCTGTATACACCATGCATTGCAATAGCTACAGGCTGTGGAGTTTTATGAATTTAATGGAGAAATTAAGATTTTTCACTTTTTCTGAATTTGCAAAATGGATTGACTTTGGTGAACCCTTGACTGAAAGGGAAAAATATATTTGGATCGGGAAAAGTCTACGGAATCCTTAATAAATGCAATATAATTTTGAAGATTATCAGAATGGAGGAATATAAAGACCTGACCTCACGACCTGCATCATAACCAAGATTTCTGTGGAGTTGCATCAGAAGAAACCTTCCCTGTGTCACACTTAAGCAAGTCTGTACCCCGTGAATCTTACATCAGATTACCAATAGGCAGAGCATTAAAATGTAATGGAAAAATTTCAGGAAGACCTCTATTAGGTTTAGTAGAAGGGAGCAATGTCTGTAGGTTCATGGCATATGCTTTAGAAAGGAACTTTTTTTTTGCCTTCCCCCTTCATCAGTGTTCAAGAAGGCATTCTTTCCAAGAAAAACCTTATTCCAAGCAGAATCAAGTCAAAGACATTGAATTCAATGCTGCACTGACATTGAATGGAGAAAAAAGATGAATTTCGCAATGTTTGTTGGGAAAAGAATGGAATGAAGCTCTATTGATGTGACTGAGGTTCCTTTTCTATTATTCTAGGTCAATCAGTGCCAGTCTCTAGATGGCACCAAGGAAACTCCATTCTCCTGAGGCCAAACAGAGTGAAAAGAATGGGAATTCCTCAATACTTGTTTTGTTTCCTTTGATTCAATGCATTGCAGTAAATAAAACTGTGGAGATTTCTGAATTTGGTCAAGAAATTATGACTTTTATATAGAGAACTGACTCAAATATGTAACCATACAAGTCATTCCCCAGTTGATAAAAGTTCAAAGTCAAAGGATATGAACAGGCAATTTTCAAGGGAAGAAATTAAAAATATATATAATCATATGAAAAAGTGCTCTAAATCACTACTGATTAAAGAGATGCAAATCAAAACAACTCTGAGGTACCACATCACACCTATAAGATTGGCAAAAATGTCAGAACAAGAAAATGATAAATGCTGGAGAGGATGTGGGAGAGTTGGAACACTAATTCGTCATTGGTGGAGCTGTGAGCTCATCCAGCCATTCTGGAGAGTGGTTTGGAACTATGCCCAAAGGACTACAAAAATGAGCATACCCTTTGACCCAGCGATATCGCTACTAGGACTGTATCCCCAAGAGATTATAAAAATGGGAAAAGGACCCACATGTACAAAAATATTTATAGCAGCACTCTTTGTGGTAACCAAGAACTGGAAATCAAGGAGATGCCCATCATTTGGGGAATGGCTTAATAAATTATGGTATATGAATGTAATGGAGGACTATTGCGCCATAAGAAATGATGAACAAGAAGACTTCAGGGAGGCCTGGAAGGACTTAAATGATCTGATGCTGAACGAAAGGAGCAGAACCAGGAGAACTTTGTGCATAGCAACGACCATAGTGTGTGAGAGCTTTTTTCTGGTGGACTTGGAACTTTGTAATAACACAAGAACTTACTGAAAAAAAAAAATCCCAATGATGATTTTCTAAAGCAAAATGTCTTCCACACTCAGAGAAAGAAATATGGAAGTCATTTGCAGAATGTAGCAGATCATGTTTGTGTGTGTGTGGGGGGGGGTTTTAGTGTATTATGTTTTGATTGTTATATGATTTCTTCCATTTATTTTAATGCGACTACATAGCATGACTATAGTGAAAATGTGC
>JAQQSK010006718.1:0-14300 GCA_028658325.1 Potorous gilbertii
AGTTTTAGGACCAACTGTTGAGTATTGTTCTTGCTACTAGGAAATAAGAAATACAGGTAATGGGGAATAGAAAGTTATCTGGCCCTACAGGACAAAAGAGAAGGTGGGGTAAGGGAAGGGAGGGATGATAGAAGAGAGGGCAGATTGGTGATATGGGTAATTAGAATGTCCAGTGTATCAGGGAGGGGGGAGGGGACAAATGGGAGAAAATTTTGGAACCCAAAATTTTGTGAAAATGTATGTAAAAAGTTGAATAAATTTATTTAATTAAAAAAAAAGAGATAGAATACTTGGTCATTGCAAAATAAAAATTGTAATTCTAAATGACCTAAAGATCAAAGGAGAGACATCTGGTGGGTATAAATAATCTGCAATATATTGACAATGACAACTTTAGAAATTATCTAAAAGATTTGATTCAGGAAATGTATGACCTAAAATACTAGTGAACTTAGCATGTAACATGAATGAGGGGAAGCAGGCAGAGAGTCTCTATGTTCAAAGACCTCCAGGGATGCTTCAGTCTACTGGATCCTTTAAAGAGAAAGTATGGAAGGACACAGGTTAATAGTTGCCCAGGTTGAGAAGATGTAATTGTGCTCTTTATCATTGTAGAGAGCAGCCATATTGATGAGATCTTGAATCCACTGCAGAACTGATATACAAGAACTTATCTCAGACTCTAAGGTGCCCCACATAAATACAATTATTTTTGCAAATTGTTTATATATTTTAAACTTAAACACAAAATGAGAAAAGAAAAATACATTGGTATGTACACAGCAGATCATAAAAGAGGATTCAACATAAAACAATAAATTTCCATTTCAAGAAAGCCTATGTAATAAATACTATACATTGTTTTAAAACTACACAGCTTTCCTTTGCTTCTTGTAGCTTTTCTTTCATTCTCTGCCCTGTACTTTTTGCTTTATTTTCCCTTCCCCTACCCCACCCCAAAGAAGGCTATCATTAAGTGCAGATATGTATATATAAATATACACAGATATCTATAAACATATATATATATATATATATATGTATATATATAAACACTCATACACATATTTGTTAGACCTCATTAGGCTTATTTCCACTTGTCATCTGTTTTTCTGAAGGTGGATAGCATCTTCTTTCATAGGTCCAAGTCTTTTCGTGGTTTTCTAAATCAACTAGCTCATACACCACAGCAATATTGTAGCCCAATCACATCCTACCTAAGAGATTGTCTATCAAAGTTCTTCCCTAATTTTCTGAATTCCTTCTATTCTTGGTTGCAGACATTTTATTTATATGAGAAAATTTTAAAGTAATCAAAATTATACCATTTTACCCTTCAACAATGCTTTCACCTTATGATATACTTTATGGTCTGTTATTACCAAACATCTTTCCTCTCTGGTTTCTTTGAAGTTCCTGACTTTTGTTCTTCCAAATTAACTTTTTAAATTATTTTTCCTACTCATAAATAGCATTTTTAGTAATTTAATTGGGATGGAACTAAATAAATAGACTAGTTTGACAAATGGTAATTTTTTATTATATTGGTTTTATCTACTCATTAACAATAAATATTACTTCAATTATTTACATCTGATTTTATTTGTATAAAAAGTGTTTTATGTTTATTTTCATATAATACCTGTGTCTGTTTTGGCATGTATACTCTCAGGTATTTTATACTATTTATTTTAAATAATATTTCTGACATGGTATAGTTTCCCTGTTTTTCTTGTTTGACTAAATCTATTTTAATCTTAACTTTGTCTGAAATCATGATTACTACCCCTGCTTTTTTTTTTAACATTATAAATTCTACTCCTGCCTTTTATTTTATCTCTGCCCTTTGTGTGTATCTCTCATTCATTCATATTGTTGAATTCAAATTTTTAATCTGCCATTAATTTCCATTTTGTGGGTAAATTCATCCCATTCACACTCTAAGCTATAATTACTTATTGTGTATTTTGCTCCTTTCTATTTTTCCTCACTATCTTTTTCACTCTATCTATCCTATCCTGAGCTTCGCTACTTTACTTCTACCTGCTACCTTGCCCTCCTATTCCTTAAACTATCCAACCTGCTAAGAATCCCTCCCTTATCCTCTCCCCTGTCCCATTGCCCTCTTATTTCTTCCCAAATTTAGAAAACTTTCCTGTGTGTGTGTGTATGTGTGCGTGTGTGTGTGTGCGTGTGTGTGTGCTGTTCCCTCTTTAATCCATTGTCAAGGAGAGTAAGTTTCCCACACTACCAGACTTCACCATTAGTAGCTTCTTCTGTATCATTTTTTTTTATTTTTGTGCCTCATTTGTATGAGATAATTACTCTTTTTTACCTACACAGTTTTATATTTATATTTTTAGACTCACCCCATCATGCTCAGCTCAGGGTCCCTGTCCTTGTAATTGGTCCTTAATGTTTACCATATATTTCTCCTGGATATTATTTATATGTCAAATTTACCTTAAGTTCTGCTGTATTTGTCATAAATATCTGAAAGTCTTTGAGTTCATTAAATATTCTTTTTCTTTCCATACAGGATTATACTTAACTTTGCTGGGTAAGTTACCCTTGGTCATAACCCAACTCTTTCACTCTATGGAATATAGTATTCCAAGTCATATTGTCCTCCATTGTACTAGATGACGGCAATCTTTATGGTAGCTCTTTGATATTTACAATGTTTTCTTTCCTTATTGCTTCCAATATTTTCTCCTTAACCTTAGAGCTTTGACACTTGGCTATGATATTCCTGTAAAGTTTCCTCATGGGATCTCTTTCAGGTGGTGATTGGCAGATTTTTTTCTATTTCTGCTTTGCTTCTTGTTCTAGAACTTCAGAGAAATTTTCTTTGATAATTTCATGTAATATTGTATCAAGATTCTTTTTTAATCATTTTTTATCATTTTATCATTTTAATCAATTTTAATCATTACTTTAAGGTAGTCTGACTGTTATTATATTGTTTCTCTTTGATCTGTCCTCCAGATCAGTTGTTTTTCTGATAGGATGCTACACATCCTCTTCTATTTTTCATTCCTTTGATTTTTTTTTTATTATTTCTTGGTGTCTTAGAATGTCAATAGCTTCCCTTTCCCCAATTCTAGTTTTCAATAAATTATTTTCTTCCCTAAATTTCTAATTCTCTATTTCAAGTTGATTGACATTTTTTTCCCTAATTTTTCCTCAATTTCTCATATTTGATTTTTAAAGTCCTTTTTAAATTCTTCTAAGAACTCATTTTGTGCTTGGGACCATTTGACATTTCTCAGTGATAAAGGAGTGGCTTTTTAGCTCAATTACCTTCCTCTGAATATGAACCCAGATTTTTTCTGTCCCCATAGTAGTTATCTATGGTTAGGTTCTTTTTCCTTTGCTTACTCATTTTTATTTCTTTATTTTTGTTTCATTTTATTTTTAGTAGTTATTAGTGTAATCAAATTCTAGTCCCAAGGTATGGGAATGATGCCCCAAGCCTCAGGTCCTTCTTACAGTTATTTTCCAAGATCTGTCCGAGGATTCAATCTTGGACTCTCCTTTCCACTCCCAAGCCACAGCCAGGAGTCACTCTGTCCCACAAATAATCTTGCTCCTTGTGGTCACTTGGGCAGCTGCAAACTACAGATACCCTCTCTGTCCTGGAACTGAAACCAAGGGCTCTCCTGAAAGTCCCCACAGTCATCAGAGTGTGTGCTAGCTTGTTATTTCTGGGCAGCAGCAACCCAGCCTAAAACAATAGAAGGTCCTTCAGTCTTCTCCCACTGAGCCATCAGACCCTCACACACACACACACACACACACACACACACACACACTGTTGTGAGATGACAATTTCTGAGACTGAGGCTGCCTCCCAAACCCAATTGCCTTCAGGTCTTCTTGTCTGTTGATACTGCAGAGCTGGCTTAGAGATGTTTGCACTTCACTCAGGCTGGAAGTAATGTCTTTCCTGGGGTCTTCTTGAGTTGTCTTACACCAACTGCTTTACCTTGGATTTTTGTTTTTTTCTACTGCTCTACATTCCCTCTGAGGCAACGTTTTTTTCTTCTAGGAAATTTGGAAAGCTGAAAGTTTTCTGACCTATTCCACCATTTTCCCAGAATCCTCTCCTGCTCTAGATAAATAAAACACCGTCCTTTCCCTCAAGATGCTTACACCGTAGGCAGGAGATGTAGCAGGAACACAAACAACTTTAATACAAAATAGAATATGCTAAATGTGTAGGAAAAGTATAAAACTTATGTGAGAAATCAGAGGTGGCAGAGGTAAGTTCTGGCTGAGGGAACAGAGAAGATTTCATGGAAGAGGTAGTATCTGAGCTGAGTCTTAGAGGATGGCCAGGATTTCCTCAATAGGAGGTATAGGGAGTGAGCATGCCAAATGTAACGGAAGAGATAAGCAAAGGTATAAAGTCCGTAAAAGGTTGGATAACAACAGCAGCAGCAATAGTAAAAATAATTAATGATAATTCCTAATATTTATACAGTGTTTAAAGGATGACAAAGTACTTTACCTCTCTTATCCCATCTGATTCTCACAAATCTATTAGTATCCTCATTATCCAAAGAGAAAACTGACTGAGAGAGGTTGATTCTTACTAGGGTCACACACCTGGGAAGTGTCCCAAGCAGGATTGAAATTCAATTTGGGGAACTGTAAGTGATTTATTTTGGCTGCGGTAGAATGCAAGAAAGATTAAGCAAGGGACCAGATTGGAAAAGTAGTTTAATGCCAGAATGTGAAGAGTCTTGAATGCCAGGCAGAGGAGTTTGGTTAAGTTTTCCCGAAGTCTAGGAATGTAGATTCAAATTGGCACTATATCACCATCATTATATAACTGCTACCACACTGCAAAGAACATTTGCTGTTGTATTCTGAAGTGGCTATTAGGGAATTACATCAGCAAGCACTAGTTCTAGGAGGTCCAGCCAAGTTGGGAAGGCTTCAGATCTGAGTTCAAGGATGGCCTTTAGATTTGTGATTGTCTGAAAATTGATCTGAGTAAAAGTGGAGAGAGCTGACCATAGCTTTCTACAAAACTAAGGCATGATGTATGTGCATGTGTGGCATGTGTGGGTCTGCATGTATGTGTGCCCATGTGTGTGTATGTATGATTTGTCAGTAAAGGAAGAACCTTTTTCCTATATTTATCTCATGAATTTCTGGAAGTTTCTAATGATGTTCTTCTTACATAGCAGCAACTCTCTTTGATGCCAATCTTTCTAGATGTCATAGAATCAGAATTTCAAAGCTGAAGGCCCCTCAATGGGCTACTTTTCCCCTCCCAAATGCATTTTATAAGTAATCATTCATTCTATGCTGGAAGAACTCCAGTAGGAATGAATATAACACCTCTTGCACCTCCATTCTACTTTTTAGAGGAAGGCATTAAGATGCTTGCCATTTCATGGAAAATACCCAAAATAGACTCCAAATCACAGAGAGAAACCCTCTGTAGCTCAAGATCCATTTGCAACATACTCTTTTCATTGGTGGAGACTTGTTACTTCATGCTCCTCATCTGTGTCAGGGGGTAGAGTTGTAGAGAGAAGAGATCTTGGTCTTTGGGCTCCTAGATTTGGGTGAGAAGACAGACTTTTCCTTCAGACTTAGTACCCCAGACTTCCTTCAAGTAAAGAGAGGAAGATTGTGGGAAAAGGCTGACCTGTAGAGGGATCATGTTCCTATCCTAAGCTTACTCCTCTAGAGATTTTAGGGAATTTTCCCTTGGGTGATATCTTGGATTTTCTCTCTCTCTCTCTCCCTCCCTCCCTCCCCCTCCCCCAAGTTGCCTAGAAGACTGAAAAGTTAGGGGACTTTCTTGGGGTCATAGAGCCAGTACATATTAGAGTGAGAACTTGAATTTAGAAGCTAGCTCTCTCTCCACTCTGGTAGACTGGCTTGCTAAAAATGAGCACAGTAACATTCACACTACCTATCTCTCAAATTAGAGTGAAGAAGGTACAGCATACTTAATACCTATTCACTAGGCTGGCACATAGTATGTGTTTAACTAATATTGATTGATTCATTGAAGATTTTTCATTAGGTTCAAGACTCAGTTCTGTCATTTATTCCTTCGGTGACTTTGGGCAAATCAGTCTCTCACTTTATCAGTTTATCTCCAAAATAAGGGGGTTGGACTCAGAGATCTCTAGGGTCCCTTACCCTCTAAATCCATGATCAAATGGTAATTATTGTTATAGTCACTTCTCAAGGAGCCTTCCCTCTCTCAGATGAACTGAGCTGCTACCTATTGTTGGTTGTAGGAAATCTTGCACTGGAAATGAACCTTGCTCCCAGGCAGCTGTCTGCCATCTTCTCAGCTGTGGTTAACTTCTAACACATAGTCCATTCATATGTCAATCATACAAGATGAGCAAAAACTGTAACTAGAAATTTTTGAGCCTGGGGCAAGGGGAATAGAAAGTAAGGGGGATGGGTGGGAAATCTCACCTGAAGTGCAGTTGTCAGAAGGAAGAAACATACCTTGGGAGATTGTGAATTTTTGATACTGTTAAAAGACTCAGCTATTTGGGGAAGGGGGAGCAAAAGGGTCAGAGGCTGGGGGAAGGGTCAGACGGCCATCTCGAGGAGGACAGATACCTTGGAACATCCCTGTCAATGCTTTCTTTGTTTCATCACCCAGTTACCCCACCCTACCCATGGCTCTGGTGAGGACCATTTGAAGTACAGAATATTCAGTGCTGGTCTTATAATACCAAAACTCCCTCTCCCATTTAGTCTGTAAAGGTTATTGAAGTGATTTAAGGAACTGAAATAGTTTCAGGAAGCCTCCGTTGGGTCTTGTTTCCCTTCATCCACAAGGAACCAAGTGCACCCAAAAATGAGAAACTGAAAATGGTTGATAGAGTCCACTATACTGCAATTATTGGGAGTACAGTCAGAGACTCAGTGACTCCTATGGACACAAGAATGATGCAGATGTAAGTTAGAAGGTTGGGTAGTGAAGATCTGCCTGATCCCAACAGGCTTTTTGATGTATGCTCATAGGCCTTTTTTCTCCACCTTCCATTACATGCAAATATTATTTGCCCCAATGTCAAAAATCAGAAACAAAAGATTATAGTGTCATAGATTTAGAGGTATAAGAAACTCTAGGATCCACCAAACCCAGTAACCTCACTTTTACAAATGAAGAAACTGAGACAAAAGAAGTCAAATGACTTTTCCAGGGTCACAAATCTAGTGTGTATCTGAGAGGAGATTTGAACCATTAGTGCCTTAACTAGTAGACTTCCATGTTGCCACTCAGGAGAAAGCTGAGGGAAAATCATTTATAGCATGACGTTGATTATGTATCATGTATTATCTATCATTAGGTTTGATTCAGGTATAGAATTGGTGTTTGCAAATTTACACATAGTTCATCTTTTCTATTTCCTTTCTGTGAAGTGGATAGAATATTCCATTGGCCTTCTGTTAAGGGAAACTTTGTATACTGGCACTCTGAGAGACTTTTATAACAGACTATTAGGCAGTGACTCTTCCTTACATCATTTTAGCCCAAAGCATAAAAACAAAAATAAAGAAACAGAGTGGTATATGATATAGTTGTTGGAGAGTTGGACTGAGTCAGGAAGACCTGAGTTCAGATTCTGTTGCTATTTACCAGCTGTGTGACAAAGTACAAGTCTCTTAACTTTTCTGAACCTCAATTTCTTCATCTGCAAAATGGTGATTATACCATCCATGGCACCCATTTCATAGTGATTTTGCCAGATTCAAATGGCATGTTTGTGTAAAATACTTTGCAAACCTTAAAACTCCATCTAAACAATTACTCTTATTAACTGAAACAAACAATTATTTATGTGTTTATTTTTAAACAGTCCCCCTAGTGCTAAAACATTCTGGCTTGTTGGCAAAATAAATGGATAACTTTCTTTCTTGCCTTTTAATCAATTTGTTTTAATAACAAGGCACAACATAAACAACCATGCTGATTAACTCCGCTTCATTGAGAAAGTCTCATTCGATACCTAAAAGCCCGTTGTTCCATCTAGTTAAATGCTCACACATTAACATGCCAATAATTAAACTGTTACGATTGACTAATGAATTCTGCCAACTATAAATGATGGTCTTGTTAGATTCTCGGAGCTGTGAGGCTTCCTTTGTACTGACAAAGTTAAAGGTTAAAGCGCTCTTGAAAACAGAGGGCCGCATCTAGAAGCAATTACAATTTTCCCTTGAAACCAAGAGTTGCCGCAATAATGTTTCAATTCGAACTCAGTAAGAGTAAAAAAGGCGGGGAGTATGAACTCTATTCATGAGAAGAGATGTTTGGCTTTCTTTACTCACTGAGGCAGCTGGCGGAGTTGGCTTCTACTTTGTGGCTATTCAGACTGAAACCTAGCCACAAGATCCCACTCAGAGCCTTGGGAAGGGTTTGGCTACAGAGGGTATAGATGGAGGTGGGAGAGTGGGCAGGTCTTTGGATGCCCTGATGGGTGAGCCAAAGCTGCCTTTACAGGGATGTGGAAGCGATTTGGGGAACATAAAAAGAAATACATTAGAGTATATATGTATTTGTACATATACCCATAAAATATACATATATATAATTGTATATATTATATATATATACACACATATCTACAAAACATATCTGTGTACATATACTATATATGTACACATGTGCACATATATATGTATAGATGCACATATTTGCAGTATATGATATAATTATATAATATGTATATTTATGTACATATGCACACTATATGTATGTAGGTATATTGTGTATACACATATATGTATACATACATGCATTCATATATATACATACATACACACATATGTATACACACTTTCACCAGCTAAGGATATGTCCTTCAATACAAAGATACAAAGGTAAGGCTAAATTTAAAACCTAGTTCAAGTGCCACCTTCCACATAAAGCTGGTCTATTCTTGACTATCTTGGCCCATAGTGATCTCTCTCTCTTTCTCAATATCTGTAACACTAATCATCTATGCCACTCATCTGATTAAGTCATTTATGTCTTCGTTCACAGGATTTTGTTAGAAGAAACCTCAGAGACCACGTGGTACAACCCCATCTTTTCCTCCCTGTCACACACTCCCACCTGTCCTACCATTTTACAGATGAGAAAACTATGGCTTAGGGAGAGGGAATGATTTCATTAAGGTCCTACACGTAGTAAGTAGTGGTGATGGAATTCTAATGTAGGTCCTTTGAGTTCAAATCTAAGGCTCTTTCCTCTTTCCACTACAGCATGGACACCAGGTGACAACAAATACAGGACCTAAGAGTCACCTGGGACCCACAACACTTCTGAGTATGGTCCATATCAGATTAAATTGTAATTAGGAAATAGAAAATAAATAAAAATACACTAAAACATAGAAATATTACATGTTAAAAGTAAATGAACAAGAGACCTGGTGGGATCTTCATATATAGGTTAATGACCTCTGCTTCTAATTTGAATTTTACACCAGTGCGATGAAATATTTGAGATTTTTAAAATGTTTAATGTGTCCAATTCCCAGTGCTAGGAGGTACAAAAGAAACAAGGATAAATAATTCAGTCTCCCCTCTCTCCTCCCAAGGGGGAGTTTAGTACAATGATATTCTGGCTTGTTCTATTAGTTATCTTTGGCTGGGAGAGGGCGAAGACTAAGTCTCCTGATCTTGCCCATGCTGGAAATTTCAGCACCTGTTCACTGGCCAGATCCCACTGCTGATTGGCATGGACCTGGGCTGATTCTACCCTTCTTAAATGCTATGGTGGCCCCCTGCTCCCAGCAGCTCACTGCAGTTGTATCAGACTTAGTGTAGACAATTGGTTTTAGCCTTACTACAGCTCAGAACTCCTGAGCTCAAGCAATCCATGAGCCTCAGCCTACACAGTGGCACGCTTGTGTCACAACCCTAGGCTATTAGTAATCTTTTCATAGATTCCCACTACAGACTCAGAATTTTATCATTAAAAGGTCTTTGCAGTTTAGCCTGTAACCAAAAAAGACTCCCCTTTATAAGATACCCAATGAATGTTCATCATATCTTTGCTTGATGATCTCAATTATTTATTGAGGTGACCCATTCTACTTTGGGGTAAAATGAGGAAGATTTTCTTATATAAATCCCAAAATTTCCTCTTAACAACTTCTAATTCATTTTTTTCTAAATTCTGCCCTTGGAGACCAAGTAGAGAACAAGTTTAATCTGTCTTCCATACGAAAACCCTTTAAATACTTGAAGACAGCTATCATGTCTTACCTCTCCCACAAACAAAAACTTTATTTCTCTAGGCTAATGATAATATGGAATGATCTATGGGCCCTTCGCTGTCCTAGTTTCCCCCTCTCTGGTTGTACTCCAGCTTATCACTGTTCTTCTCAAAATGTGACATCTAGAAAGAAATATGGCACAGTGGATAGAGTGCTGGTCCTGGAGTCAGGAAGACTCGCCTCCCTGAGTTCAAATCTGGCCTCAGACACTTATGTTAGCTATATGACCCTGGGCAAGTCACTTAACTCCAATTGCCTCCAAAGAAAACAGCAATATCCCAAAGGTTATGTGTGTGTGTGTGTGGGGGGGGGGGTCATATCTCCCCTCTCTTTATAACTCTCTGAAGTACTTACCACAATGCTCACCATGAAAAAGTAGGTACTTAATAAAAGCTGGTTGAGTGAATGAGTGCTGGGTACTTGCTCATTTTGATATTTTTGCCACCCTCCATGCCAAGGCATCCATCTCTGGAGAAGGGACAAATTGAGAAGCATCACTGGCTTTTTATGGTGATCATTGTATTTGTAGGACATAGAAAAAAAGATCCTGGAAAAGTAAGGCATGTTAGAAAACAGTTGGGATCACTAGATCATGTTATATTATATATGTATATATGCATATTCATATAATATAAATATATAATGCATATCATATACATACTTACACACATACGTATGTATGTGATATAAAACACATTTTGTCATTCATTTGTTTCCAACTCTTCATGACCCCATTTGGGGTTTTCTTAGCACAGATACTGGAGTGGTTTGCCATTTCCTTCTCCAGCTCAATTGAGGCAAACAGAGTTAAGTCTGGAGTCACTTAGTAAATGTCTGAAGCTGGATATGAATTCAGATCTTCCTGACTCCAGGTTGAGCACTCTATCCACTGTACCATAGCTGTCCATAAAGGTTTCCCCACAATCTAACATCTTTTATATTCTGAAGTTGTCACATCACAAAAGGAATCCAATAAGACAGGAAGACATTGGCTAACTGTTAGTTAACCAAGTGGTGATTAGTCAATTATTTATTGTCAGGTTCCACACTAGGTGTTTGGGAGGAGGGGGTGACAATGACAAAATTGAAACAGCCCATTCCTTCAAGGAATTTACATTTTAATTGGGGGAGGTAATATGCACCTCTATAGGTGCACACACAACAAGCAAATATACATACAGATATAAGATTACCTTGTGAGAGGAATAACACTAGATCCTGGAGGGGTATGGGGATGGGACAAGCTGAACAAGAAGACCTCAAACCTATTCATTAGCTTTACACAGCTTCAATAGTTGTGTCTAATCCATGGAGGGAATCTTTCAAGGAGAATTAACTGAATTTATGAAATTTGTGCTACTATTAACTCTTATGTCTTCACCCCCTCACCACCCCTACTGCCATATTTGAAAAAAGAAGAGATAGAGAGGGAAGGAGACAGAGAGACAGACAGACAGGGATGGGGGGCAGGGAGACAGAGAGATGCAGAGGAAGACTGTGATGATCAAGGAAGGGAGCTATAAGGGAGCCCATGGGTCATTCCAGCTGAAGCTCTTAGCTCACATCTGCCCGCTTGGTTTCTTTACCATGGCCCACTTGTTGCTCTTCTTTTCCTGACTTTCCTGCCTAGAGGTGAATCACTGAGGATGGAGAAAGAAATTTGGATCTGAGTTTCCAGGGACCTGATAATAACTCCCTGCTTTGGAAGGTAAAGGATTCCTTGAACTTTTTCTTCTACAGAGCTGAGTCCCAAGCAGGAGATGTTCTTCCAAGATAGCTTCCCAATTAACCAGGGTTGGAAGGATAGAGAATCCAAGACAAGCTCAGACTGTGAATTACAAATGTCTCCCTGTTGCTCAAGAGATCCTTCTCAATTTTTCCCTAGCAGCAAAAGCTTCCCTAAAGATAGGTTTAAAGCCACTTCCTTGGAAGAAGTTACCTTCCCTAGGTCAAGGATTTCACTTGCTATTAAAATGACTTTTTACTGCTAGGAATGTGATAGGTATTTCTATAGACAAGTGGGGAAACTTGATTAAATGCTTAACACAAAATGAAGTTCTTTTAAAAAGCTACGTGATCCAACCACTCTGGAGAGCATTTTGGAACTATGTCCAAAGGGAATAAAATTGTGTGTACCCTTTGATCCAGCAATACCACTGCTAGGTCTTTATGCCAGACATCAAAAAAGGCTGGAGGGAAAGGACTTATTTGCACAAAATTTTTATAGTATCTCTTTTAAGAATTGGAAATCAGGAGGATGGCCATCAACGGGGGAATGGTTGAACAAACTGTGGTATGATTGTGATGGAGTGTAATTGAGCCATAAGAAATGACAAATGGGATGATTTCAGAAAAACCTGCAAATATTTAGATGAACTGATACAAAGTGAAATAAGCAGAACCGGTAGAATGTTGTACGCAATTACAACAATATTGTTCGATGAAGAATTGTGAATAATTTAGCTATCCTCAGCCGTAATGCAAGACAATCCCAAAGGACTCATGATGAAGCATGCCACCTCCAGAAAATAAAGCTGATACTATCTGAATACTGACTGAAGTATGCTCTTTCTTTGTTCCTTCCTTCCTCCTTTCCTTCCTTCCTTTCTTCAAGTCTTCTTGTTCAAAATGATTAATATGGAAATGCTTTACTTGATTGTACATATATAAACTATATCAGACTGCTTGCCATCTTGGAGAAGGGGAAGGGGAGGGGGGAAGAGAATGGAGGGAAGGAGAGATAGAACTTTGAACTCAAAACTTTTTACAAAATGCTTAAAAATTGTTTTAACATGTAATTGGGGTGGGGGGAGAGAAATATTGTGTGTGTGTGTATATATACATATGCATATACATAAAAGCAACATAAGGCACTTATATTTTTAAAAATAGTTTTTCATAATCATGAATAGCTTTTAAAATTAATTTATATTTTAAAAATATATGGTCTGTTAATTCAATAGAAGCACTTGAACATTTTTTAATTGATAAATGCTGCTTTAACACAGCAGATATACATAGGCAATCAAATTCAATAATTGGAAACTCACTTCCTAATCCTTTCATCAAAATAATACAGAAGAATGATCATGACAGATATTATATGCAACTTTTTTTGGTCAAGATTTGTGATTTCATTGTTGTCAGGAAGTCTCAGTGAGATGAATGCCCCTAGCAATGTAGATTAGCAGCTGATGGTCTTACAGTTGCCTGGTGTAGTAAGAATTGTGACTTCAGGCTCATATAGCTAGTACCTTCAGTTAAGCTATAATGGAATCATGTGTATTCCCAGAAACACCACACTATGAAAAATAGTAAATAAAAGTAAAATACCACAGAGCTAATGTGGAAAATGGGGTTAAGGGCACAATTTTCAAAAACTTCATCAATAAAATATTTTTAAAAAGGATCCTAATAAAAATGTTAGCACAGTTATACGAGAGAGAGAGAGAGAGAGAGAGAGAGAGAGAGAGAGAGAGAGAGAGAGAGAGAGCGCTGTTGTTTGGTTGTGTCAGTCATTTCAAACTCTTTATGACTCTATTTAGGGTTTTTTGACAAAGATACTGGAGTGTTTTGCCATTTTCATTTCCAATTCATTTGCCCAGGGTCACCTAGCTAGTTAAGTGTCTGAGGGAAGATTTGAACTCATGAAGAATCTTCCTGATTCTAAGCCCAGAGATCTATTTACTGCGCCACTTAGCTGCTCCATATATATATATATATATATATATATATAGTGGTTAAAAAATAGAGAATTATGCAATAAATAGTGGCCTCAACCATTGTTTACAAGAGCAAGTTGGGTAAGCAGTAGTTCGGTGCCTCGGGCTTTGGCAGGGAAGGTGCTAAAGATGGGGACCCTGCAAAACAATCCTTCTCTACTTACAGCTGCTGTTGCACCAGAAGATATCTAATAATTTGGCACTTTACCTTGACAAAGACCTAAAATTGGCTTATGAGAACTGGAAGAGAAGCTCATGAGCCATTGTGAAGTGATGCAATTTTCTGCATTCTCACTGT
>JAQQSK010006719.1:0-14299 GCA_028658325.1 Potorous gilbertii
GCTCCCCTCTCAGCCTGTCTCTCTCACTGACCTGTGCATCTGTGGGTGGAGGGACCTTCGTGGCCACTGGAGATTCTGGTCCCTGAAGCCTGCTTGGGTCTGCTCGCTCCTCTCAGTGCCGCATGGCTGGGGCAGGGAGGGGTAGGGCTCCGCAGGGCAGTGCTCCGCTCCCGTCCGGGGGAACTTTGCGGTTGGTTTTTCAGGGCTCTCTGCAATGGAAATCTCCTTCACTGTGTTGCTGCGCGGCTTCCACTGTTCCAGAATTTGTCAGGAGTTCTTTTTACAGGAAATCTATGGGCTGTGGGTTCGGAGCTAGCAAATGTGAGTCTTTCTACTCCGCCATCTTGGCTCCGTCCCCCTGAATAGCAGCTTTGTGACAAGCACTTTAGATTTCAAGAAAACAGCACATTTGCTCTCTAAATCCTTTAATGTAACTGCTTTATGGTTTACTTAGAGGCAACTGTAAATGGTTTATCATTGTCTTCCATTACTTTGCTCTAATTTAAATTTTTGACTTGGAGTCCAAATGGGTAAAATAATCAGATTATAATAGGTACACAGATATAGAAGATAAAAAAATTGTATTTATATCTGTGTTGATAAGTACTAACAGAAAAATAGATAAGTACTAATAGATAAATATCTATAGGATAGTGTCAAAATAGGTCAAAATACCACCATATTATGTGTTATTTGTTAATATATTTTTGTGCTGTGATAAACTATGTTCAACTTAGAAGGGTAGTTCTAGTAGAATACATCAGGAAATCTGTGCTGAATTATGTGCTGCTTAACATATTTTATCAATAATTGGATAAATGTGGATGTGATATGAATATGCAGATGACACAAATCTAGGAGGAATAACTAATAGCTAACACTGGATGACAAAGTCAAGGTTCAAAAGGATTTTGATAGGGTTACTGGGATAGATGAGGCATATCATCTGGCGGGGGAGCGGGAGAATCAGGAAAGGTCTTCTGTAGGTGCTCAAATTAGAGATGAACTTTGAAGGGAGCTAGGGATTCCATGAAACAGAGGGGAGCAGAGAATGCATTCTAGGCATGGAAGACAGTCTATGTAATGGAAAAAAATATTTGCGTGCAATTTCTTTAAACTGAAACTAGAATATATGATGAATCATAGGAGTTTACTTAGAAAATTACCTTAATGGTAATTTTCCTAGTCCAAGTTATAACTGGAAAAAGAATGCCCTGTACAACTTAACTAAAAAGGGACCATCCAACCTTTGTTTGAAGAGCAAAGAAACTGGAACCTACCACCTCTGGAGGCAACTTATTTCATTTGATGACAACTCTGATTGTTACTGTGTTTCCCTGAATTCCATCTTTACAGTTTTACCCACTGAAATAGAGCAAATCTAAAATTCTTGATGTTACTTCTCTCAGTTTCTTGAAAATAGCTATCAAGTTCCCAAATCCTTTTTTCTTAAAATCAAACATAAGAATGCTGATTTATAAATTAAGTACTGGAAAGAACCTCAAAGATCATCTTCCTCGATTCCTTCATTCTCGTCTCATGTGTCATGAATTCAAGTCATTTCACCATCCTTGTTGCTGTACTCTTGGTGCCTTCTAGCTTATCACATCCTCCCTTTAAAGTTCGTGCCCAAAATGACTTGATTCCATCCTTGTTAATGAAATTCTCTTAATAGTGGCCAGTGAAATTAAACATGGAAACCCCTCATAAAGGTGAAAAAAAAAATCTCAACAACTGAAGTTAGTTGTCTTTGGTATCGCCTCACATCATAGAAATTTGTATCTCAGAAGTTTGTTCCCCAGTGACATAATATAATATGGTATATAAATGCAAATATGACAATGTTATTGCAACACCATCCCATGCTTCTGTGTTCTTATGGAGGGTAACAGATTAGGAAGTGAGGAAAATGCTCAAGGATTAATCACATCCTTAAAAAGGAGAAAACATTCCTCCATCACTATCAATAACATGTCATCAGAATTGGGTGCTATACTGTAATACTTAGAGACTGTTTTAAGACATATAAAGAAGAGAATTGAAACAATTCAGATAGTGTGAGGCATAGGGTCTTCACCTGTTATTTCATTGGTATAGGCAACTCTTGTGTAAAGAAAGTCCTTCTACTAATTCTGGTAGACACCTTTGCAATTTCATATTGGAGCATTGGCTAGAGCACAAGTTTAAGTAACTTACTCAGAATCACTCAGTATGTGTCAGGTGGAGGACTTAAACCCAGCTGTCAATCAACTATGATATATCACCTGTTATTAATTTAAACAAGAAATAATTATTTGTCTCAGTTGTTTCATTTTTTCATGGATTATCTGGATATTTGCTTCTGTTTTACTTTGCATGGATGACCACAGTCATTGTGAATAGTTGCCATACTTGGCCTATATTTTCACAGCATCTAATATGCTATCTTTTTACTAGTCATCCAAATTGGCCAAAATATGCAGCCATGCTTCCCAGAAAATAAAAATCCACATAGACTAAAACCTGTAGTGATAGTCTGTATTGATAGTTGAATGGGATTAGGTTTTCAATTTCTCTGCTTCTGTTAGAGATATGAGGCAAAGACTTTTTTGTGGTCTCTTTGCTTGTATCATCACACCTAGAAGAGCTCGTTAGCTTTTTTGTCCCTTGTTCATGTAGGCAGAGGTTATCTAAACATGGTGTTAATATCTTCTAGTACCCTTTAGTTCATGGACTACAAGATAAAGCACTGGCATGCCAGGCTGTGACTGGAGCAACACCATATAGTCTGATGGTATTTTGTATCTTCACAGTGGACAGCCTCAATATATCATTTACTTCATAATAATTTAGCCTAGAATCATGAGCAAGTCAGGGCATTTAATATTTAGAATTGGAGAGGAATATAGCAACATGAACAACCTATATTTTATGTAGTAATTGACAGTTTTCAAAGTACTTTCACATATACAGATACATAGATTTAGGAATTCTCTACAGTGATTAATATAACATATCAATGCCTATTCATTTTATGCATGTGTGTATACGTATATATTTGTTTGCATGTTGTCTCTCCCACAATCTTCTTGAGAACAGAGCTCTCTTATCTCTTTTTGTATTCTCAACTCTTAGTACAGTGTCTGGTATATAGTAGGCATTTAAAAAATATTTATTGATTGATTATATGACTTTTGTCTTTGTCCTCCCCAAAGGTCACAACAATGTTAAAATACGTCCTTCTTCTCACATTGTGACCATGGACTCTGCCTATGCCACAACTAGCCTATCTTTTTCTTTTTTCTGTTATACAATTCCTTGATGCCATTGCTTGCTCATATTCTTTAGAGTTTCTTATTGGTTATATATTGCAGCCTGATCACACCTACCATGCTTATTTCCTTTGTCCTCTGAGTGATGCTTGTCTAGTTTAACGGGTATTCCAGGTCTCACTGACCTAAAACATCATCAGTAAAATGTTTGTATTGAAAACATGGGCCTTTTGTTTTTTTGGAAAGCTTGAGTGTTAATGAAAATGATATTCAGATTTCCCCAAAAGAATCAAGACCATTCTCTTCAACTTTGGGTCTAACTCACAATATTGAGCTTTGTGTAGGTGCTTGAATTGTATCTTGAAGGAAAAAGAAGTGAGAAAGCATGGGAAACAGCTGGTACAAAGACACTGAGACAGGAGATGCAGAGGCCAATTTGATTGGATCCCAAAATCTTGGAGAATGATTAATGTAGTGTATCTGGTGACAACAAGCGGAGTAGAAAATAACATAGAAAGAATCAACTACGTTTTTAACCTTCAAAATCTAATTTGTTCCAGTAGGAATTTAAAATGAAAAGAACCAACTTTTCACACAGTTACCAAATTTTAGTTTACAGAATATAGAAAGTACTCTAATGGATTGTGAAGAGGAAAGGTAAATTGAGATGGAATATTGGGATAGTGTGCTAAGAATATTATTGGCAGTTTGACTAAATTCATACATAAGATACAGTACATGTTCAAACAGAACAAAACAAATGTCAGCAATAGTAATGTGATGCAGTTCCACATTTCTAATGATTTTAAACACATGGTTTATTGCCATGAACTTTGTGGTCATTTGGAGAATTAACTGAATTAGTGGGAAAATAAATAGAATGAACATGGTTTTTCTCTCCTTTTCATTCACTGGTACCCATTAAAATGTACATTTTATCTGCGTAATTTAGTGTCAGTTGGTATGTAATATACACCTTTGATTAAAGCTGTCATTCAGTCATTTTTTTAGTTGTGTCTGACTCTTTGTGATCTCATTTTGGGGTTTTCTTGGTAAAGATACTGGAATGGTTTGCCATTTTCTTCTCCAGCTCACTCCACAGATGAGAACTGAAGCAAACAGGGTTGAGTGATTTGACTAGAGTAACATAGTAAGTGTCTGAAGCTGGATTTGAATTCATGAAACTCATGAAAATGAGTCTTCCTTATTCTAAGCCCAGGACTGCATCCACTGATGAATACATCTATTGAAATCCTTGTGGTTAATAACTCTTAGCTGCAAGGCTTGCATAGAGTTTCATATTTGTTAAACAGGTAAATCCCTTAGATTCTGTGCCTGAGAGGAGTAAACTTGGAACTCTCTAGACTTTTCCATACCTCATAGAGGCATTGTGTTAGGGGACAAGTCTTGAACTAGATGGAGGACCAAAGTCTGAAAAGTCTGAATTCTAATCCTAATTCTGTCATTCATTTATTAACTGTCTTGGGGAAATTATGTAACACATGGATCACCAGTTAATTCATCTGCAAAATCATGATAAGACCTCCCCTGGCTATGTTTAAGAGTATAGTTTTGAAGACTGAATGATCTAATGTAAAGAGACCAAATGAAGCCCTATATAAATTGCTTTGGAAGTCTTCAATCAGGTGACCTATTTAATAAGTGTCTACCCTCAAGAATCTTACATCTAAAAGAAATAATAAGTATAGCTATAGGCATATATAATGAAAATACACGTGCATTCAAATTAGTTAAATGTTAATTACATAGTTTGAGAGGGAAGTCACTAGCAGCTGAGAGAATCAGAAAGGGTTTCATATAGCAGGTACTTTGGGAGTTGTATCTGAAAACAAGAAAAAAAAACCCTATGAAATGGAGGTGAGGAAAAAATGCATTCCAGACAAGGGGAAATTGGCACAAAGTCATGGAGATGGGGTGTGGTATTTCACATGTGAAGAACAGAGAAGTCCAGTTTGATTGGATTGCAGAGTGTACTAGTAGGAAAGTGTTAAAGTATGATATATCTATTAGTAATGCTATTCATATCATAAATGTGAAGTCATGTTGAAAACTATAAAATGCTGTACAAATAGGATATTAATAGCAACATTAATAGTAATTTTCTTTCAGAAGAGTCTTTGGAATTTTTATTCTTTATAAAGGAGTTTTAGTTAAAAGTGAAAATGACAGGGTTTTTTGTATTTAGTTAGTCCAAGCTATTAAAACATGTAAAAAATAATACTGCCTTCTATTCATGCAGTATTTTGCATTGTGAAAATATACTTACATACGTTTTGGTTCTCACATCTCTTAAGTAGATGAGGGACACTAAGATAACAAGAGGCAATAGAACATTGACTCATGTAATGAGTGTACATACCCATTTCCTGCCTGCTGCTGCATACACCCACTCCATATTTCTTTAGTACATTCTTTACTGTTGTTAAACTTTCATCATCATTTTCTGTGAAGCCGAGATAGTTGTAAGAACCCATATTAATGACATCCGGGATAATTCTTCCAGTATACCTAAAGTGAATAAATGACAGAGGAACAAAAATTGTAATCATTGTATTTCATTTCAGGACCAGAGAAGTATGTCAAATTCTCAAATTCTGGCCCATTTCCAACTTTGAATTATTGCAATTATGACTCAAAATATTTTTTAAAGGAGTACTTGCTTTTTTTCTTTCCCTTTCACTAAACTATCTTTTTATCACAATATGGTTAGTTACATTCCAGTGGTGAGTAAAGCAATTCCATAATTAAAATTTATCAAGGGGCTGAAGAATTTTTGAAGTACAAAAAAGTACCCTCTATACAAGAAAAAATTAGTACCTAGCTCATAATTTTTCCTGAACATGCCTGAATGTGCTTGTATATCTTACAAACTAATCTTTAAAGAGACTGAATTATGGCCATCACTGGTGAAAATTAGAGTTCAAGAGGAGAGTCCACATCTTTTTTGTAATTTATTCTTAAAGCTGTTTCCCATAGAACCCATATAGGCATAAATTCCATTGCAGTATAAATCAAGGTGCTATAGAAATTTCATCATGATAAACCATCCCATAGACCTCACAAAGGAGAGAAAGCTAACTGACTTGAAGGTAGAACAGCTGGATCAATATTCCTTTGTTTAATATTGTATGTATATAGCAGAGAAAAGGATTTTCTCTTAACCAAACACCTTTCCCATGACTCACTTAAATGTCCAGTTGTAATCATCTGTCACTCGTTCCATCACATCGAATGTAGGCCCTGGAACACTACAGATTGGTCGGTTCCAGTTATCTCGTATTCGCATGTAAAGGTTCCTTGTATAAAAATTCTCAAAGTCTTGATATAAGGGCACGAAGTCCTAATTGTAAGAGAAATAATTAAGCCTTGATATATAGTTTCTCTTTTCTCTTTTGTTTTAAATTAAGGACATATTGGAGACCATGTTAATCAGCATATTTATGTTGTTCCTACTACATATGAAGAATGGAGGATTCAAAGTAAGTTAAAATAAGTTTTAAAAAAGCTGTTTTTAGAGTGGATTTTTGCCCTCTGAGATGGCCTCTGAGGTCCCTTTTAACTCTGAAAGTCTATGAAAGAAGTGATTCCATGGCCTCTGGAGCCTATGGGATCTGCATTGGTTTTCCATTCTGAAAGATACCAGCTTGCCTGTTGTCTTCAAAATCTCTTAAAGAATAATACACTTCAATAGAAATTTATACATATCTTATTCCTAGTTTCAACCACTCCATATTAATATATCATATGTATGTCCTAAAGATAAAACAGATGCTGTAATGTGAAATCACAGATACTTATCTGAAGGTCCCCCCATCTATGGTTTAGGAGAAGACATACTGGCAGTTCTTCCTGCTGGGGCCTGTTTTTCTCACTATGTAACTGATAAGTGACAGGAGATTGTTTTGAAAAATCTTCATGGAGAGGAAGAATTTTGATTTGGAACTAGCAAAGATGACAGAGTGAAAAAGCAGTAGAGTCCAACTGTCTCCCCACAAGTCCATGATCAGACAGAAGAAGAGTACCAGATTGAGTGGTGACTGGTGAGTCTGAGGAGAAACCATAGGGTAGTCACATAGGTTATCACAGGGAGAGAGCCAGAGGCTTCTGGGCACAGGGGAGGGGTTCCAAACAGGAAGATCTTAATAAAGATAGAGTCCTTAATAAGAACTGTAGCTATGTCCTGGAGTGGGGTATACAAAGGAGAGCTGAGAGCTGTATAGCTCTGATCCTGGACAGTGGACTCAGAAGTTTCCAGTGCTGTCCCGAGCTGGGTTTTGTCAGAGTGTGGGCCAAGAACAAACTCCTGTTGATCTGGTCTTAGCGGGTTTTGGAGTCTAGCCAGCAACCTTAGGTGGGGCCTAAAACTGAGTAACCAGGTAAGGGAGCTAGGACTTCACCTCATTAAAAGACAGTCCTTTTATTCCTCCCTAATTCCTGCTATCACTCCCCATAAAAGGGATTCCATTTCCCCCTGATTAAGCCACCTGTACCTTTGTTCTCCCCATTTCAGTGATAATACCTCATTACTTAAAAAAATTGAGGGCATTCAATATGAACTTTTAAAATGTTTTTTAAAATTAATTTATTTGGTTTCAGTTTTCAACAGCCACTTCCATAAGTCATACATTTTCTCCCTCTCCCTGTGTCCTCCCTCCCCTAGACAGTACGCAATCTTATATGGGTTCTACACATACATTCTTATTAAACACATTTTCATATTAGCCATGTTGCATTGAAGAATTAAAATGAATGGGAGAAACCATGAGAAAAACCAAAACAAAACACAAGAGAAAATAGTCTACTTCATACTGCATTCTAATTGCATAGTTTTCTCTGGGTGTGGATGGCATTTTGCATCGAGTCCTTTGAGAATGTTTTAGGAAAGTTGAATTGCTGTGAAGGGCTAAGTCTATCAGAAGCAGTCCTTGCACACTATGGCTGTTACTGTGTATGATGTTTTTCTGGCTCTGCTCATTTCATTTAGCATCAGTTCATAAAAGTCTTTCCAGGTTTTTCTGAAGTCTGCCTGTTTGTCATTTCTTATATCACAATAATATTCCATTACATTCATATACCACAACTTGTTCAGCCATTCCCCAATTGATGGGCCTTCCCTCAATTTCCAGTTCTTGGCCACCACAAAAAGAGCTGTTTAAATATTTTTGTACATATGGGACCTTTTCCCATTTTTATGATCTCTTTGGAATACAACCCTGAACACTCTTTTCTTGACATAATCTTCCATTCCTCCTTTCCACAGTCTATAACAAAGAATTGGTCCTTCGTCTTCCCAAGGCCAAGCCTTCTACATGTGAACTTAATGCCATCCTCT
The DNA here is from genome assembly GCA_028658325.1 of Potorous gilbertii. NCBI lineage: Eukaryota > Metazoa > Chordata > Mammalia > Diprotodontia > Potoroidae > Potorous > Potorous gilbertii. The sequence continues at coordinate 8,605 of JAQQSK010006719.1, forward strand.
CCTGTCTTTTGTTCACAGATTGCTTCTTCAATCATGCTACTTCTCTTGAATCTTCTGATTCTCTTTTGTCAACTAGTTTCTACTCTTCTGCCCACTCAGTTCTTCTCCTTAAAAATCTTTCACTAGACTCTATCAATGCCCTCCTTGAAAAAGTTGTCTACACTTGATTCTTCCATTTCTTCAAACCTCACTCTTAAACCATTTGAATTGTTGCATCTTCATCACACAAGAAAAATGACTATTTCCAAAGTTGTCAGTGATTTCTTAATCACCAAATCTGATGGTCTTTTTCACTCTTCCTTCTTTTTGACATTTCCGTTACATTTAACATGGTTGACATGGTTACTCTTGCCTCTCTGGATATTCGTGATATTACATGTTCTCTTGATTCTTCTTTTTATTCTCCTGTTTATCAGATATCTCCATTGCTGGATTATCATCCACATAATTTTCTAGATTATTCTAGTCTCCTCCTAATTGGTCTTTATTCCTCCATTCTCTCACCATCCAGTCTGTCCTACACATAGCTGCCAGAGTAACTTTTCTTAAGCACAGATCTGACCATATGTACTCCCTTATTCAGCCAACTCCAGTGCCTTCTTGCTCCTAGAATAAAATTTAAAACCATGTTCTACCTGGGCCCAGTCTATATTTACAGCTTCATTGGACATTATTCTTCTTCCTTGCATTCAGCCAAATTAGCCTCCTTTTGGTTCCTCAAACAGAACTCATTTGTGCCTTTGTACTGGTCAACCTTAAGTGCCTAAAATAAACCTCTTCTTAGCTCTCTTTCATAAAGTCTTTCTCCTTCTTTAAGATATAGTACCGTCTTCTTCATGAAGCCTGTCTTGATCCTTCACAATGTTAATCCCCCATTTCAAATTGTATCATGTTGAACAACTTTGTATATATTTGCATGTTAATTCTATATTTATTCTGACTATATTTTTATATGTTCTTGTTCTCCTTCCATGTATTTACATCCCCAGTGCCTAAAACATAGCAGTTATTTAATAAATACTTGTTGATTGGGCCCATAGTTCTGTTGATCCCATAGATCTGTAGAACCTCTAGGAATTGTAGTAGAACACTAACCAGTCAGGCCTGCAGCAGAGTCACTCAAATCCTGAATCCATGTTCAGAGCCTGCAAAGGTCAAACTGGGAAGAGAGTGATTAGACCATGCCTTAGATCAGACTTACGCATGGTACTGTAAGTGGTTCTTCAGTTTACTAGTCTGACATGCCCCTAAGATCCTTGAAGAACAAAGAGTTCGCTTCCTGGAGGTCTTTGAGAAGAAAGATAATAGAGATAATCAAGATAATACAAATAGGGACCAAATAAGGCCTCAACATCTTTCCAAAAGGGCCCAGAGACTGACTCTAACACAAAGTCTCAATGAATAAGCAAGAAAAATAATGATATTAATAAATATATCCTTATTAATAAATATAAATAAAGATAAATAAATGATATTAAATAAATATATTAGGAATATCCAAGACAAACCCAGAAGAAAATCATTCCCTAATATCTATAAACATCCTCAAATAAAAACATAGTTTGGCCACAAGGTCAACTAGCATTTCTAAAGTAAATGAAGCAAGAGTTAGAAAATGACATTACATGTAAAATAAAATCTCTTGGAGAGAACATAAAAAGGAGAGCTCTAGGTCAAATATTTGAAAGGATAATTAATAGCTTAATACAAGATGAGCAAAACCTTATGAAAATAGGATTGTTTGAAAACTGTAATGTTTCAAACACAAGTAAATTACTGCATGAGAAAAAAAATATAAAAATTAAAAGACCAAAAAATAACTCATTCCAAAAGCAACTGATCTAGTAAATAGGATCTGCCTGAAGGCCACGACCAAATTAAGTGCCCTGATAGCATATTTCAGGTAATAATGAAGGAGACTAGAAAAAGTGATAGAGTAGAAAGAAGCTCTCTGAAACAGATTAGGAATGGTATTCTCATGGAGTAGTGATCAGGAAACCCATGGAGAAACAGTGGATTGTTTTTTAGCTTCATGATTGTGGAATCAGTCCAGGAGTGTGTAACCACAATAGGGAAGAACAGACCTGCATCTTACAACTTTGTTGCTCAAAAATGTAGATCAGGATGATGGAGTAAACCCATAGGCAAGTAGCCAGGGCTGGGACTGCTCTTAATACACACACACACACACACACACACACACACACACACACACACATATATGCATATATATTTATACATACACACGCACACACACACACATATATATATACATTCTGTACTACCTATAATGCCTCCTTTGCCTATGGCTTTTTAATGTTTTTCTAACTGGATGATAATTCAGTTATCTCTATTTAATTTCTTATTGTTAGGAACATGAAGCGGTCATGGCTTTCTCATTGCACACAGTTTTCAAAGTCATTGCTACAGTTTTCAACTACTTTATGAACATATTCATATTCTAATAAACTAAACCTTTTAAGACAAATAAAGAATTCAACACTCTCCTTCTCAATTGCCTCTATCCAAAGTTTTGTGAGACACTTTCTGATTTAAATTTAGCCCTAATCTTTTAACCATTATTCTTTTCTGGAGTATTAAACTCTGATAGAAACAACTGAGAAAGATCAAGGTGTTTTTATTGAAAAAAAATTCAGTTTCAGAAATAAAGAGTAAAAATCTGAAAATTAACCCAAACTGAGCCTGAGGTCAAGTTGGCTGGTAAGAAATATTTGGAAAACTTTTTGTTTTTAATTTTAAGAAATCATTTCATTTATTTGGTATAGAATAGAAAGAGATGTGATTTACTATGCAAGACTGTTAGCAGAGGCTTTGGTATTTCCTACTAATATTATGATTAGGAGGAAGTGGAAAACCTCAAGGCAGACCTTACTCTGGGGTAAACATAAGAGAAGAAATGGACAAGAATGTCAGAGATTCGGCAGGTACAGATGGATTGTGATCTGCATGGTTAAAGCATGTCTCCAAATTAAAGTGATAATACCCTTCGAATATTAAAGTAGTAGAATGAGCACTTAATAATCTATAAGTGTGACCTCAAACAAATTCAAATTATGACTCTACTACTTAAAAGATGTGTAACCTAGAAAAATTCAGTTAATCTATTATTTTAGGTATCTTCTCTGTAAAATAAAGAAAATGAACTAGATAATCTTAAAAGTTCCTTTTGGTTCTTAGATCTTCAGTTTTCAGGTGTAGATATGAACAATGCTAACAATATTGTTGTTCAGTCATTTTTCAGTTGTGTCTAAAGCTTTGTGGACCCATTTTGGAGTTTTCTTGTCAAAAAAACTGAAGTGGTTTGTTATTTCTTTCTCCATCTTATTTTACAGATAAGGAAGCTAAGACAAATAGTATTAAATGACTTGTATAGGATCACATAGCTAGGAGGTATCAGAGGATAGATTTGAACTCAGAAGATGTGTTTTGGCCCAGAGTCAAGATGGTGGAGTGAAAGCAAGTAGTCACCTAAACTATATGACAAACTCCTTCAGACACCTCTACAAAGAGAATCTGAAGAAATTTTAGAATGGCATAATCCACTAGAAGAGAGAGTATGGCAGGTTTCCAGCCCAGAACAGCCTGGAAAGTCAATAGGAAGGATCTGTTGCATGGGGCTAGAGGACCACAGAGCTCAAAGGATGCATACCAGTGCAGACCCTGCAATAGCAAAGCTGAGAAGGAAGCATGGAACAGTCGGAAGCAGAGGCAACAGTGTGGATTCTCAGACATATCAGCCCAGAACAGAAGTCCAGTGGAATTGAGTGAGAGAGAAGCACAGAATCCCTGATGACAGCAGCAGTCTCTCCTGAGACTATCAGCTCACAGGATAGATGTCTGTAAATCACCCAATTGAACTTCTGGGAGCCAAGATGGTGGAGTGATCTGTAAATGATCTCCCCCTTCCCTTGTTGACCTTGGAAAACACAGAGAATACTTCTCCAGGGAAAATCCTGGAATAGTGGCTAAGAAAATCACAAAGGGAGATCCCTCTTTCTGTGACTGAAGGGGAGAAGTGCAGGACTGGAGCTGTCCCAGAGAGCCCCACCTCAGCAAACCAGGAGATGCTGAGCCCCAGGGATATACAGTCCTTAAGCACCAACATCAGGGACCTCAGGTATGCCATTACATAGCTAAGGGAACTGAGAAGACACTAGAAGAGACAGGGTTCACCAACCACTGAGACTGCCTTGCTGTAGCTCAGGAGAGGAGACCACCTGTGGTCCTACCATTCCTCCCCTGCATCTCACCAAGCTCCAGGGTAGCTCTGGGGAAATTCAGAAAGACTTCACATGGCTTCTGCTTTGGCACACCAGCCAACTCAGCACCAGGTAAGCTGCAGCACTCTAGCTTCTGGCTGAAAGAACCAGAGCCCTCAATACACAAAGCCTCAAGATCTAAGCACAAGAATCATGGGACAGAGTCCCATGAGCCTCCAGAAGCAGAGTTCCACTTGATAAGCCAGGAAAAAGGCAATCATCATGAGCAGGAAGCCAACCAGAAAAGAAAAGACGATTGAATCTTACTATGAGGACAAGGACCAAAACACTAATACTGAAGAGATCAGCAATGAGACTGTATTCCCATGTGAAACCTCACAAGGTAATATGAACTGGTCTCAAGTCCAAAGAGCATTCTTGGAAGAGCTCAAGAAGAATTTATAAGCCAAATTAGAGAAACAGAAGAAAAATTGGCAAATGATTTTAAAAATATTAAAAAATAAATCACAGAAGAATTAAAAGGAAAATTGGACAAATGGAAAAGAAAGTACAAAATCTAACTGGAGAAAATAAGTCTTCAAAAGGAATAATTGGGCAAATGGAAAAAGAGATACAAAAATTAACTGAGGACAACAATCTATTAAAAATTAGAATTGGGCAAGTAGAAACTAATGACTCTATGAGACATTGAGAATCAGTCAAACAGAATCTAAAGCATGAGAAAATAGAAGAAAATGTAAAATATCTCATTGGGAAAACAACTGACCTAGAAAATAGATCTGGGAGAGAAAATCTAAAAATTATTGGTCCAGCCATGATGAAAAAAAGACCCTGGGCAATATCTTTCAAGAAATCATCAAGGAGGGGTGGAGCCAAGATGGCGGAGTAGAAAGACTCACATTTGCTAGCTCCGAACCCACAGCCCATGGATTTCCTCTAAAAAGAACTCCTGACAAATTCTGGAACAGTGGAAGCCATGCAGCAACACAGTGAAGGAGATTTCCATTCCAGAGAGCCCTGAAAAACTGACTCCAAAGGTCCATTGCACCCCAGATGGGAGCGGAGCCCTCCCCCTGCCCCGGCCGCGTGGTGCTGAGAGGAGAGAGCAGAGCCGAGCAGGCATCAGGGACAGAATCTCCAGCGGCTGCGAAGGTCCCTCCACCCACAGATACACAGGCCAGTGAGAGAGATGGGCTGAGAGGGGAGCGGGTGTCTCCGGGACTCAGGCCCCCTTGGGAGGCAGCAGCAGAGGCAGCAGGCAGAGGCAGCAGGTGGCCAGAGGCTCCCAGAGCAGGCAGGAGCTTGACAGCAGCTCCATTACAAAAGATCTCTGCATAAACCCCCTGAGGGAACTGAGCCTGGGAGGTGGCCCTGCCCCCACCTGAGAACCTGATTTAATCTTACCTTTAATAGCAGCCAGGCCCCACCCCTGAAAGCCCTGAGGCTGGGGAGCA
>JAQQSK010006720.1:0-14299 GCA_028658325.1 Potorous gilbertii
GTGAGCTTTTGAACCTCCTTTTCCATTTGGCTATTTCTGCTTTTGAAAGCATTCTTCTCATTGGCTTTTTGAACCTCATTTGCCAATTGAGTTAGCCTATTTTTCAAGGTGTTATTTTCTTCAGCATTTTTTTGGGTCTCCTTTATCAAGGTATTGACCTGTTTTTCATGCTTTTCTTGCATCTCTCTCATTTCTCTTCCCAGTTTTTCCTCCACCTGTCTAACTTGATTTTCAAAATCCTTTTTGAGCTCTTCCATGGCCTGAGCCCATTGAATATTTATTCTGGATGTTTGGGATACAGAAGCCTTGACTTCTATGTCTTTCCCTGATGGTAAGCATTGTTTTTCCTCATCTGAAAGGATGGGAGAAGATACTGGTCACCAAGAAAATAACCTTCTATAGTCTTATTTTTTTCCCCTTTTTTGGACATTTTTTCCAACCAGTTACTTGACTTTTGGGTCCCTTGTCAAGAGTAGGGTATACTCTGGGAATCTGTGAGATCTCAGTTCCTCCAATGTGGCACAATCAAGCATGTACTGGTCTGGACATAGAGAGGGATTTTTGTGCCCAGAATCTTAGCCCACAGCCATCTGGCCTCCAGTTCCCAAGTCAGCACTGGGGGCTGATTTTCAGATAAGCTGGATGGGCAGGGCTGCCATTCAGTGTGAGACAAAGACCAGCTCACCGAGGGCCTCCACACAAGGAGGAGGCAAGAATCAGCTCTTCAATGGCCCCAGGGTTTTTATGCTCCAAAAATGTATGCGGCTGCTACGCCTGCAGTGTAGTCTCTGTGACCACTGCCTAAGGCTGGAGCTATGGGAAGGCCCTTCTCCCTTCCTGGCCAGTTGGAAAAACCCCGTCACTGACCTGTGCCTGTGGATTGAGGGGTTTTTGAACCTGCTGCTGCTGGGACTGGGGATTCCACAACTGGAGATTCTGCTTCCAAGGGCTGTTTGTGAGCCTTGCCTAGCACAGCCAAGGCTGGGCTGGGCTCTGTGCCCCTTTACATGTCTGATGCAACCCACATTTCCTGTGGGCCTTTCAGATTACCCTGGGCTGGAAATCTCCACTCTGTTGTTCTCTACTTCTGCTGCTCCAAAATTTGTTGAGAGTCCCTCTCTACAGGTATTTTATGGGCTGTGGGGGGAGACCCTGAGTATGTGTGTCTTTCTACTCTGCCATCTTGGCCTATTATCTTTATTTTTGAATATAACTTGTTTCCTTTCTCATTAAATCATCCCTTAAAACAAGATTAAAAATACACACAAATCCTATCAGCTTCTTCTGATAGTATATGCAATATCCTTCACCCAACTTTCCTACCTCCATCCAGTGGAGAAGGGAAGTATCTTAACTCCACCCCGGGCCCAAGCAGAGTCTTTATAATTACATGATCTTCAGTTTTAAACTGTTCTTTTTCTTTCCAAATGCATTGTTATAGTCATTGTTTTCTTGGTTCTGCTTATGTGTTTGTTTCCCTTTGTATGCAGAATATTTTGTCAGAAAGAGAGCTGTCTTCAAAACCAGGAAGATATAGATTTAAGTCCTATCTTTGACATATACTACTTGTGTGAGCCTGAGAAAGGCCTCTTAGAGATCTAGGCAATTCTTTAAGTCTAAATGAACATGTAGAGAAAGTGCCAGCCTACATTGTTACAGAAAGTTTCCTCACCCAGGGAATTCCCTGTATCAGGGAAATCATAGATCCATTCCATATTTCTGACCTTGTTTGTTTATATAATTCTTCCTATGCTTCTCCAGATTCTTCATATTTGGTATTTCTTAAGGCACAGCAATATTCTGTTAACATTATTGTACCATAATTTGTTAAACCATTTCCCAGTTGATGGAGGTGTCACATTTTAAATCACATAATAATTTTTTAATTTGTCTATTCTATTTAACGGTCTGCATTTTATAATCCTATAATTTTAGAAAGGACTTTAGTGATCATGTAGTTCAATCTCATAACTTTATAGATGAGTAAAATGAGATTTAGAAAGTGTGTATGACTTGCCTTCAGTCACAAGGATTAGTGACATAGGTGGCACTAGAACACCTTTGCTCTTATTCCTGGGCTGGTACTTTTCACATCACACAATGATGTCTTTCTCAAGTCTTCTCTTGACTAAATATTGTGGGAAGCTTCATAGGTCTTCCAAACTGATGTCACATCAGTTATCACTGATAATACTCTTGTGTCATAAACTACGTGATGTTGGTACATTAAAACCCATATTAGTCATCCTTTCATTAAGCAGAATGTGTCCAGTAAATGGTATTTCTGATAGCTCATGATGTCCTTTTTTGGAGGAGTTATGGGTGTGTATGCTTGAATCACTTCAGTTAAAAAAATTCTTCTTTATATCTTTATAATAGCTTGTGTTTCAGTTGTTGATCTACGAGTCTACCTCCATTTCAACTTTCATTTTAGCGGTTTTTTGGAATGTTTTGGGAACCACTGTAGGAGCCTCTTGGATGATGGGTGATATATTAGGAAAAATATTATTGAGGTTTCTTAAGGGAAAAATAGTTGTTTGACTTCCTGAAAATAAAAGTCTGAATGGTATATAATGGAATGAAAGGAAACATATAAGCTTACAGAGGCCGTCTTCAGTGTTTTAATAGCTTGTTTTTGAACATCTCTTAAATATTTGTCCAGTTACATAGTGGACATCAAAGTTTTCAACTTAACCATAGCCATATGGGAGTTTGCTTCTCATGTAGTCTCTACTGAACTGAACATGAGCAGTACAAATTATAATTGTGCACAAATGTCTTATTTCCAGTAAGATGTTAAATAGGTCATTTTTAATTACTTTTAAACGTAGTAACCATGTTAGTCATGTACCAATAATAGATTTCCTTGACTATACCAGTACACCAACTCTAAAATGATCTCCACTATTTAATCCTATAAAGTTACCCTAAATATGTGGGAATAGCAGGATTTATTTTTCATTTTATTGTGTCACTAACTTGAGAACCATGTACTTGGACATACAATAACTCTATTTTCCTCTTTCCTTCCACAAATACAGCAAGGACAATGCAGATTTTGGTCTTTTTTATGATGATTCACTCATAAAAAAATAATAGGTTCTTTCATGACTAGACAGACAAGATTAGACTATAACAACAAAACTATCTAACTAGCTTTTTATTAGCTATAGTTTCTAGGACTAGACAGACTACTGCTATTATCTTTCTATCCAAAATGCAGAGTACGCTACAGGCCACTAAGTTCTCACCTGATTTCTACTATATTCTCCCTATCCTGAATTTTCCAGGATGCCCCAAATTTGAGTATTCCACCCATATTTCATATTCTAAGATTTTTGGCAAATAATAATTAAGGGAATTATCAGTAAGCATTAAAATAAAAAATGCAAAAGCTACATAATATATGAATAGCATAATTAAATTTCAAAATGTTCATTTTGGGCTGTAGCATGTATTTTTAATAGTTTCTCTATATTCTAAAAAATGTATTTGTTATATATGTAGTGCATGGTATAAAGGGCCATATGGGTCATTCATGGAGGACTAGCACCTCTGGTGTAAGAGCTTGTCAAGTCCTCTTCAGGGTTACTCATCCACCTGTTACCCAATTCTTACCTGTTGCTCCAAAAAGCTGTAGCATGTGCAACAGCTACTTCTCAGTAAAACAATCTTGGCAGACAGGCTAAACCAGGTAGAACGTAACTGACAGGCTTCAAACCCATTGGCGAGTTAGGGGGATGTCTACTCCAACCATGTGAAGACTTCTCTTGGTGGAAGGGGTGGATGAGAAGTTTGTTGCAACAGCCATGAAGGCAGCTAAAGCAGGCATTGTCAGACACTTGGAATTTGGTCAGGCATAAAAAATGTCAAGGTCACCCACTGCATCACAGGCCATCATCAGTCATTTTGACTTTCGTCCTGCCACTAGACTTTGATGACTCTGGAATAGAGAATGAGGCTGATGACTGTGCAATTCTGACTCACTTAAAACCAATTCACATGCAAGTCAAAATATTACTCCATTATGACTTCAGAATCAAAGGATAAACAACAAAAATTCTACAACTAGAATGATACATGCATTAAGCTGGTGATAACAGTTGGACATACTTTTTAATCATAAATACATGAACAGTGTCCTGGAGCAGCAAAGCAAAATGGACTGACTATGCATATCAATTTTTGTTTTGGAAAGTAAACAATGAATATAATTTTAATATTTTTCTTACAAATACAAATATTCTACATTACTTTACACATAGTTTACAATTTGAAATAATTATTTCTAACATTAAATACTATGTCAAAAGATTATATTCTTTTAATAGCACATAACCAGTTGGATGCATAAATTTTTCTATGACCCTAACATATAGATCTTTTGTATTTCATTGAGGAAATATCTGAAATAACAGTTTGAGTGGCTGAGAAAATTATTCCACTTGATACACAAAGAAAACAACTTTGTAGATGGAAGAAATAGGAAGTTATTTTTATATGAGATAAATAATATTCAGGTTTGGGTGATATATGGGAAGCAGGGCAGTGCCATATGATACTAAGGGAAAAAAAATTCTGAATCCATTTTATATGGTTAAAAAAAAATGGATGAATGGAGTAAAAATGGAGAAGGAAATATAATATTGTTATGACAACTAGTAGTCAGATACCCAGTAGTCAAATGAATCCATTGTCTCATAAATGTGGATATTTCCTCTAATAATAAAAAAATTGCAACCCATTTATACTTCGTTTTGTGGGTTGCCATAGCTAAAGAATTTATCACCAAGTGGTCAGCTTACTGGTAATGAGCTTTTCTATTCTTAGCTGGGTTCATCTTCAGAAAGCAGACAGGTCTGTTCCTGGGAGTAGCACCTACTAGAATTCGCACTGCATTGGTATAGCCTTTGAGAACCAAGGGTCACTTCCATGTGATGATGAAGACTTGAACTATGATTGTAGGGAAGAGGCCTTCAAATAATAAGTTAAATTAAGATGAGAAATTTAGAGCTAGAAGAGACCTCAGATGTCATCTAGTCCACTCTCCTCATCCTTCAGATACGCAAACTGGGACCAAAAGGGTTTAAGTGACTTGTCTAAGGACACACGGTTATTAGCAGAGCCAGGCTTTGAACCTAGTCTTCTGATTCCAAATTCATCACTGTTGCTACAACATCATACTTTCTTCTAAGGCCATTATTTACATTTCTGAGCTCCACATCTCTAAACTCTTCTCTGTTTTCATCTGTCCTTTCCTTCATAGTTCTTGACTCAAGTAAAGAAGTAACTCTTCATAAGGCTAACCCTCTCTACTTGTTCCCTTGATCTCATCCCTTCCTGTTGCCTGTAAAGACATATCTCACTACTTTACTAGTATGTGGTATAGCAATTCCTAGATCAAAATAAATAAGAGAAAGGAGAGAAAAAAGGTCTAGAGAAAGTCACATTGAAATCCAATTATCTCCCACTAAAACAGAGGTTTATCTATATAATACTTTGTACATCAAAGATTGGGGTGGACAACTAGGTGTTTCCCTTTTGGAGTAAAGGAATAAAAGGAGAAAGATGGAGGCAAAATTTGCCGCAGATAAAAGTCTTCTTTTTGGACCATGCACTTGTCCCATTTCTTTTTTCACCTTCAGTCTTTCCTTTCCCAGTGATTTCTTACTGTCTCAAACATATTCAGGTCTCATCTCCCCTAAGGGCAAAATAAAAACAAAAAAACTCATTTGAACCAAAAAACAAAACACAGCAATGAAGCTTGGCCTCTTTCAGATTTAAGCATTGTTTTTTGCTTCCCTCTATCACCAGATTCCAAGAAAGAGTAGTCTAAAAGTGTTTCTTTTACTTTCACCCCTTATCCCTCAACCTCTTGCAATCAGATTACCAGCACCCTGACACTCGACTGAAACTCTTCCCTCAAAGGTCAGTAATGACGTCTTAGTTGCCATATCCAGTAACCTTTTAACATTCTTTATCCTTAGAATCTGAACAATGTTGGCCACCACTTCATGAAAGCTTCTCCTCCCTTACTCTGAACATGTTCCAACAGGCAAATACAGAAAATGGAAACTAAATAAGGAAAAGTAGCATCTTAATTTTAAAACTTGACGTATTATATTCTTTTGATCATTGTACTTTAAGATGATATTGAGTAATGCAAGTTTTACAAAATATTTTGTCTTCATTTGGTTTTCCACATTACAGGGATCAGCATTTGCTGCACAACCATTTGAGAATTACAATCTTTTCCTAACCACAGCCATTGGTGATGCAATAAAACTGTGGGATTTAAGAACATTGAGGTAAGAGCAAATAATGTTTTAGCTTTTTGGCAATCAAAATTTTTCAGTGGTATCTCTTAAGCTTTGTTAACTTCAGTCAGTCCCATTTAAAAGTTAAAGTTAGGTGGCACAGTGGATAGAGAGCCAGGCCTGGAGTTGGGGACACTGATCTTCCTGAGTTCAAGTCTGTCCTCAGACACTTATCAGCTGTGTGACTCTGGGCAAGTCACTTAACCATTGCCTCCGTTTTGCAAAATGAACTGGAGGAGGAAATAGCGAACTACTCCAGCATCTTTGCCAAGAAAATGCCAAATGGGGTCATGAAGAATTGGACACAACTGAAATGACTGAGCAACAACAATAGCCAGAAGTTAGTGCTTCATTCAGTTCAGATCTGATGTTCTCTAAAATTCAGTCAAAAAAGTACAACTTGGGGAGGCAAGAAGGTTTGTCTCATCTGCCTCAGAATTAGAAATTAGGTGTTCTATTAGGGCTTAGGCTATATACAAGTCTATTGCCTTAAGCTGGCATTCTCAGAAACCAATCTGAAAACAAAAACAAAACCCAAACTTGGTTTGTATTAGGTTTATAAAATTATATTTTTTCTCTTTGAAGATTAAAAAAAAAGAATAAAAATGGCACATTTCTCTGATTGCATCAGATATTTTACAAATGTTTGTTGAATTAAATAAAAAGAAATGCTGAATTATGTAATAAAACCCTGCCATCACTAATGAGGCACTCTTTAAGAATTATGTTCATGGCATTAGACATGGTAACACTAAAGTAATTTAATTTGTGCAAAAAAAAGAAAAGAAACTTATTGTACCTGTAAGTCAATAGGAGCTAAAATGAATCATGAATCTTATGAGGGCATTTCTTAGTCAACTGTTTTTTAAAAAGGGAATTTGATATTTAATAAGTCTAAGTCCTTTGTTTTAACAAATAGTTTCCATTTACAGAGAACTGAATGAATTTTGAAAGATGAGCTTCTGGAAGTCAGAGTGAAATTATGAAGAATTCTAATAAAAATGTAGAATTTTAGAGAACACTTCCTGAAAAAAAAAAACAACAAAAAACAAAAAATCCAAACCCAAAATCTTAGAGAAATCTTGTAATGTGAAATCCTTCCTAGAATCTGTTGGATTCATCTGAAGTTCAAGAATTGTGGTTTCAGAAAAAATGTCTGAACTACAAAAAGGATGAAAGACACACTTGTGAATTGAATATGGGAGTGCTAGCAAATGTGTGCATTTTGGAAGGAAGAAAAGGCAAGGCTAAATCTAGTTATGGATATTTAATTGGGCAAAGAATTGAGCATTTGGTGGTGAAAAGAATAATTCTCTGCTAAGTTGAGTATATTAAAATAGAAAGTTTAAGGTTTGCAGTGTCCTGAGTAGTGGCCCTCATTCCAATAAAGGTCCATGTCCATGGTACAGGTAGACCTGGATTCAGTTCTGGAAGAGCCTGAGCCTAAGGAGGGGAAGTAAGGCTTTTGTAAAACTCTCTGGTTCATGATATTCCCATGCTAGACTTCTGAGGGAACTAGATTAAATAAAGTTTAGGTTTGTATCCAGCGAAGGGATAACACTATTCCTTCTCGAAAAGTTATTCAGTCTGCAGACATCAGGTATAGGACTGCTATTTGTTTCTTCTATTACAAAAGAATGGTTAAAACACAAAAGACTCATAAGCTTTAATTAATACATACTAAAATACCAACCAAAACTTCTGGGAGATTTGTGGGACTGTTTAAACAGATATTTCTCATTATTGTCCAGCCAGGCATGCTAGGCTCCTGGTGTGGTCTAGCATAACAGCTAGCCTTTAGATTGCACTTCACAAACATTATCTTAGTTGCTCTTTACAATGACCCTAGGTGATAGGTACAAAGTTATCCACATTTTAGAGATAAAGAGTCTGAGGCAGACAGAGAGGTTGAGTGTTTTGACCAGTTTTAGCTAAGAAGTGTCTGAAACAGGATTTGAACTCAGGTCTTCTGGATTCCAAGTCCTGGACTCTAACCACTGTACCTCCTAGATACATTTACATCTAAACCACGAATTTTTTCCTCCAAGAAAAATATGGTTACAGGAGGTACTTGTTGCTGGTGAGCACCCAGGAATTGCAGACTTCTTAAATTCTATTTTTTTAAAGTTAATTTATTCATTTTTAGTTTTCAACATTGAGTTCTGTAAGTTTTAAATTTTCTCCTCCTCTCTCCCTTCCCTCCCCCCTCTCCAACACAGTGTACAATCTGATACAGGCTCTACATCTACTTTTCTACTAAACATTGGTCATGTTAGAATTAGAACAAATGGGAGGAACCATGAGAAAGAAAAACAAAACAAAAAGAAAATAGTCTGCTTCCCTCTGCATTCTGACTCCATAGTTCTTCCTCTGAATGTGGATGGCATTTTCCGTAATGAGTCTTTTGGAATTGTTTTAGGTCTTTGCATTGCTGAGAATGGCACACTGTGTCAGTTACTGTGTTATTGTGTATGACCTCTTGAATTCTTAACATAGCTGCCAAAGCTGGAAACAGTCATCCCTTAGGTTTACTGTTTAGCTACCTGTACTTAGAGAAAGAAACTGAAAATAGAGGATGTGGCCATGGACTTGAGATCTAGTTTCATATTTTATTTCTAAATATTTGCTTATTTTTAGTTTTCAACATTCACATCTATAAGATTTTGAGTTTTACATTTTTTCTTCCTCCTTTCCCTCCCCTCTCCTCAAGATAGCATGCAATCTATATGTTACACATTTATAATCATATTAAACATATTTCCCCATTAGTCATGTTATAAAGAAGAATTAGAACCAAAGGGAAAAAAATCACAAAAAAGAAAAAGAAACAAAAAAAGAGAAAAAATCTTCAATCTGCATTCATAGTCCATATTTTTTTTTCTGGATGTATGTAGCATTTTCCTTCATGTCTTTTGATTGTTGCATTGCTGAGAAGAGCTAAGTTGATCAAAGTTGGCCAAACCACAATGTTGCTGTTACTGTGTACAGTATCTCCTGGTTTTGTACATTTCATCTAGTCTAATATTGATTTAGGAAAGCACATATTCTTCCTGTCATGTGCAAATAGGCAGCAGAGCCCTCACTGGGGAAAAGGAGAGGGAAAAAAGTCCCCCCTCTCCTCCACCATTGAGAAGTCCAAGGTAAAAATGACGCTTCTATCCCAACAGAGGCCTCCTCAAAAAAAAATTGTAAACCTCCTTTCCTTGTTCCCTCTGGTTTACAAAGTAGGCAGATCTTTTGGGGCCATTTGTCATTTCTTGACAAAATCCCTCCTCTTTCCCTCTCAATCCTTTACCTTCTCACCATGTGGAACAGATGACCAACAAGGAGCCTCTGGGCAAGTATGACCTTTAGTAAGGGGCTAGAGTGTGAGTGTCCCTTCCCATGGAGCCAGAGTATATCTGTCCAGCTTCATGGGAAATGTTCCAAGGCAACCTTTAGCTACAAGTAACAGGCCAAAAGTAGTCATGTAAAATAGATAGTACTCTGCCAAGTTTAATCTTTTTCTTGAAAATGGAAGATAAAATTCTAGAAGTCTTGTTTTTGAGAAAATTAGCTAATATCCTGTACCTAGGAGGACACTGAGTTTGCAGATCTAGGTGTCTAGAAGGATGATGGTATCTTTTAAGGAAAGAAGGAAGGTCAGAAGATTTGGGGAGGAAACGTAACTTTTGGTGAGTTTCAGGTAACCTGTGTGATATCCATTTTGAATTGTTTGAAAGCCAATGAGTTAGGCAGGATCGATTGACTTGAAGATAGATAATAGAGCCAGATATGTAGGGCAGTCATCTGTGTAGAAATGTTAACATATGGACGTGAACCACGTCACTAAGTGAGAGTATAAAGAGAGAAGAGAGGAAAGCCAAGAAGAGACCCTTTGGGTATACTCACAATTAGGGGGCATACTATGGTTTAAGATCCTGCAAAGGAGAATGAGAAAAAGCAATGAGAGGATAAAGGAGAACGGAGAGAGAGAGTAAACAGTATCATGAAGAAAGTATGCAGGAGGAGTGGGTGGTCAGCAGCTGCAGAGAAGTCCAGAAGGATAAAGACTGAAAAAAGTTCATTAAATTTCACAATTAAGAGATCATTGGGAACTTTGAGAAGAAACTTTTCAGTTGAACTATAAGGCTGGAAACCAAATTGGCAAAGTGAGAGGAAGTGAAGGTACTGAGTATAGAGAACTTTTAAAATGAATTTATCTGAGAAGGGGAGGAGAGATATAACATGAATATCTAGTGTAGATGTTAGGAGCTTGTGAGAGATTTTAAAGGATGGCTATGATAATAAACAACAGAGAAGACACCAGTAGATATGGAAACAGTGGGATGATAATGGGAACAATCTTCTGGAGAATGTGGGAAAGAGGAGATCCAGAGTGTATTAAAAGGGTTGGTCTTGATGAGAAGAGGCACCTCTTTATCAGAGGTTGGAATAAAGGATATAGCGGTGGAAGATGTCTAGGGGATGGAAGACTAAGAAAAGGGAAGAAGTGGGAGCTCAAGGTGAATGTTTTTGAATTTCTTGGTAGAGTATGAGCCAAAGTCCTCACTTGAGAGTACACAGAAGGTAGTGTAGGAGGTTTGAAAGTAGAGAAAGTTTGGAACAAGTGTTATGGTGAATGGGATTGAGAATTCATTAGGAAAGATTTCCTTGCTGCAGTGAGGGGCCAATTGAGATTCAATAACATAAATTTATAATGTTTGCATATATAAATTTGCATGTATATGTATATGTTATAGATGTGGCAGAATAAAATAATAAGAAGTGACTTTAATTTTCTGTTTACACATGTTATTGGCTTGAAGTGAGTTAAATACGGCTTAGCTGAGACATCAGTAATTAGAAGCTGAGAAGACTCTTACACTGCTCTTGGTGCAGTGTCTTGTAGTTAATCTTTAGCTTGGAAAAGATCAACCAAATGGGCTTCAAAGATCTACTTATTCTAGGAGGATGATCTTTGAACTGAGACTGAATTAGAAAAAAAAATCGTTGGATATGGACTAGGTTGTTACAAAGAAAAAAAAGACTTCTTGTGAGAGTGTCTCATATGTATCTGATATGGATATCTGTGTATCGATGTATATGATAAAGAACTTATCTGAAGTTTGTATGTATGTATCTGATGTATCTGGTAAAGAACTACTTTCTGCCTTGGTAGATAATTTGGGGCAGCTGTAGGTCCTCATGTGGGTAGTCATTTGGAAGAGAGGGGCTGCTCTGGGGCCATGTAGAGTTTGGCCTGTTTGCTTTTCCTGGCCTTCTCCGTTGCTAGGGAGCCTCTAGATCCATGTAGACTACCTCTAGTCATACTCCTGTGTACCTTTGTCCTGCTGCTTAAGCAAAGCAGCCACGTGATGGCATACTCCTAGTGTTCCATTGCAGCAGAACAGAAGAGATTTGAGACACTGTAAATACTGCTTATTATCACTGTGTTTGTGCCTGCTTTTTCAGAACATTACATTGAGTTGCACAGTCTGCAGAGGCTTTTTCTTGCCAACAGCCACCCCAGTAACTTGCCAGGTTATTTGTCATTCTGGTTTACACAGCAATGCCATTTTATTTGAAGTCATGTTTTAATGCTTTTAATCTGTTTCAGCTTCATATGTTCCTTCTTAAAGGTGGGATGGTCTCTAGATGTCCACAAGTCCAGCTCCCTAGATATTTTTTTTTGCAAATGAGGCACTTTAGGACCCAGGTGTGTGTGTGTGTGTGTGTGTGTGTGTGTGTGTGTATGTGTGTGTGTCCATGTCCCAGGCTACACGTCTTTGTAGAGCCATAATTAAAGCCGAGGACTTCTGAATCACAGGCCAGTATTCTTTTCACTGTAACAATTGCCTTTTTTAC
Organism: Potorous gilbertii; assembly: GCA_028658325.1. Lineage (NCBI taxonomy): Eukaryota > Metazoa > Chordata > Mammalia > Diprotodontia > Potoroidae > Potorous > Potorous gilbertii. Next base: position 12,165 of record JAQQSK010006720.1, read on the forward strand.
TGTCATTAACATTGTTCCATGTCAGTCCCCCATGTAGCCTCTTGACTGTCCTGATGGTCTAGGTATATTTTTTATAAGTGGCCATATTATATAGCAACAGGAATCTCCTCAAAATGGCTTCATTTCAGAATTAAATTGTTGATGCAAAAAGAATTGAACTGGGATTGAAAAACCTGACTAACCATCCCAGCTCTGTGACCTTCAGTAAATAATTTGTCTTCTCAGTTCTCTGAGAATTGGCAGATGTATATGTAACACAACAAATAGAAGGCTAGCCCTGGAGTCAGGAAGACTGGAGTTCACATTTGGTCTTAGGTACTTAATAGTTATGATTCTGGACAAGTCACTTCATCTCTGTCTGCCTCAGTTTCTTCCACTGTAAAATGAGGATAATAGTAGTATTACTTCCAGAGTTGATGTGAAGTTCAAATGAGATTATATTTATAAAGTACTTAGCCCAGTGCCTAGTAGGTTCTTTGTTGCTGTTTAGTCGTTTCAGTCTTGTTCAACTCCGTATGGACCCATTTAGGGTTTTCTTGGCAAAGATACTAGAGTGGTTTAACATTTCCTTCTATTACTCATTTTACAGATAAGGAAACCGAGGCAAACAGGGTTAAGTGACTTACCTAGTGTCACACAGCTAGGAAGTGTCTGAGGTCAGATTTCAACTCAGGTTCTCCAGACTCCAGTGCTGATTCTTTATCCCCTGTGTCTATGTCTCTATCCACTATGTCTATAATAAGGTGTATCCAAGTGGATATTTCTTTTTGTTGGTAGGAGTACAAGTTTTTTATTTTCCTTTGACCTTTTGTATTTTTTTAATTTTTAATTTCCTTCTATAGGAATGTAGAAGTCATGTAAATTTTAGTCAAAATACAACACTTTATTACTTGTTCCAAATATTAGAGAGTAATAAAATTACAGATTTCTGGACTTGGAAGCTTTTTTATTCTTATGTTTTTGTACTCAGTTGGCCTAAGCATTATGCTTAAAAGAGAATGAAAAAGTTGAATTTTTTTCACACATGACTTATCTTTTTGTTTCTTTTAAAATATTAAAAAAAACAAAGAACTTCCTGGTAAAACAGTTAAACCAAAATCTGGCCAATGTATTAAATGTATGTATCCAAGGAGAACAGAGAAATCATATTCGTTGTTCCACTTTTTAAACTTGGAAATATTAGACTTTTCCTGTGTTGTATGAGTTCAGTTTTTTGCTATTGGAAATATATATTCTTGAATATCCATAAGTATAAGTATTTTTAAGAAAAATATATATGCATATCTTTGAATTGGATATTTACCTTGTTAATTCAAAATCTAAAGTATCATGTAGATAACTTTAAAGGTAGAATGAATTTCTAGGTATGCATTGGATGTTTGAATTCTCTTTTCCATTGTTTAAAATTACAAATCTAAGAAATATTAAATTATTTTTGGCTACACGATTTATTTGCCACATTTTCTCATCATGCATGTTTTAGATGATGTCATCTGTGTTATTATTCACATGCAATCTGACCTCTAGAGATCCTGCCTTCTCACCCTGGAGGAATTAATCCATTCAGTTTGGGAATTCACTCTGGGATTGCCCGGATGTAGTTTCTCTTTGGTTGTTGATTGTAGAAATGTGTAATCTCCACCTTCAATATTTGACCAGCCCCAGGCAGAGTTTTATCTTATCCAGTCACCCTATTTCCTTGCAGTCACAGAAAACTGGCTTTCCCCTGAAGATACTGCATCCATGTTCACCTTCCCTAGTCTTGGATATGTCTTCCTATATACTGCGCCAGGAGGAGGTGTAGTCAAGCTCCTTGTTCTCTACTGCCATTTCTAAGTCCTGCCCCTGGCTACCATACTTTTATCTCCTGCCTCCATTCCTTTCCATTGACCATTCCCAATATCTGGAATCCTTTCCCTCCTTTAAAGAATTGAAATGAATAGAATTCATAGAATTCTTCTCCTCAAAATGCAGTTAAGAATCACCTTTAAAAACACACTGAGGGGGCGGAGCCAAGATGGCGGAGTAGAAAGACTCACCTATGCTAGGTCCGAACCCACAGCCCATAGATTTCCTGTAAAAAGAACTCCTGACAAATTCTGGAGCAGTGGAGGCCGCGCAGCAACACAGTGAAG
>JAQQSK010006721.1:0-14299 GCA_028658325.1 Potorous gilbertii
GTTAGCCTATTTTTCAAGGTGTTATTTTCTTCAGCATTTTTTTGGGTCTCCTTTATCAAGGTATTGACCTGTTTTTCATGCTTTTCTTGCATCTCTCTCATTTCTTTTCCCAGTTTTTCCTCCACCTGTCTAACTTGATTTTCAAAATCCCTTTTGAGCTCTTTCATGGCCTGAGCCCATGGGATACCTATTTCAGATGTATGGGATACAGAGGCCTTGACTCATGTCTTTACCTGATGGTAAGCATTGTTCTTCCTCATCAGAGAGGAAGGGCAGAAACATCTGGTCACCAAGAAAGTAACTTTGTATGGTCTTATTTTTTTTTCCCTTTTCTGGGCGTTTTCCAAGCCAGTTACTTGACTTCTGAGATTCCTCTCCACCCACACCTAGATCCACCCAGCTAGTGCTTGGGGTCTGAGATTCAAATGCTGCTCCCCACCCTCAGGGTTTTTGGCAGCAGGCCTGGCTGCTATTCAATGGGAGCTGAAGTTCTGGTGCTCAAGTGGGGTCAGGGCCACCTCCCAGGCTCAGTTCCCTCAGGGGGTTTATGCAGAGACCTTCCGTAATGGACCCCAGCTCCTGCCTGCTCCAGGAGCCTCTGGCCACCCGCTGCTTCTGCTGCTGCTTCCCTCTGGGGCCCGAGTCATGGAGACACCCGGCTCCCCTCTCAGCCCATCCAGACGTCTTTCTCACTAACCTGTGCGTCTGTGGGTGGAGGGACTTTCGTGGCCGCTGGAGATTCCGTCCCTGAAGCCTGCTCGGATCTGTTCCTCTCTGTGCTGCGCGGCCAGGGCAGGGCTGAGCTCTGCTCCCGTCCGGTGCGTGACGGACCTTTGGGGTCGGTTTTTCAGGGCTCTCTGGAACAGAAATCTCCTTCACTCCGTTGCTGCATGGCTTCCACTGTTCCAGAATTTGTTGGGAGTTCTTTTTATAGGTAATTATGGGCTGTGGGTTTGGAGCTAGCATATGTGAGTCTTTCTACTCCGCCATCTTGGCTCTTCCCCCACCAACAAGTATTTTCAAACAACGGCAAAATAGATTTCTATACCTCATTGCCTGTACATCTTATTTCCCAGTTGCATGCAAAAACAATTTTTAACATTCATTTTTAAAGCTTTGAGTTCCATATTTTCTCTCTACTTTCCCACCCACCATCATTGGGAAAGCAAGCAGTTCAATATAGGTTATACATGTGTAGACATGCAAAACATTTCCATAGCAGTTATGTTGAGAAAGACTAACCACATTTCCTTCTGTCCTGTCCTGCCCTCCATTTATTCCATTCTCTCCCTTGATCTGTCCTCCCACAATTATTTCCTCTAATTTCCCTAATACTGAGAAAGGTCTCATGAGTTACAAATGTCATTTTTGCATGTAGGAATGTAAACAGTTCAACTTTAATGAGTTCCTTATGACTTCTCTTTGCAGTTAACCTTTTCACGGTTCTCTTGATTCTTGTATATTCAAATCAGATTTTTTATTCAGCTCTTGTCTTTGCAACAAGAATGCCTGGAAGTCCTCTATTTCATTGAAGTTCCATTTTCTTCCCCTGAAGTATTATACCCAGTTTGACTAGGTAGGTGATTCTTGGTTTTAATCCTAGCTCCTTTGACCTCTGGAATATCATATTCCAAGCTCTTTGATCCCTTGTGTAGAAGCTGCTAAATCATGTTTCATCCTGATTGTATTTCCACAATACTTGAATTGCTTTTTTCTGACTGCTTGTAATATTTTCTACTTGACCTGGGAACTCTGAAATTTGGCTACAATATTCCCAGGAGCTTTCCTTTTTGGAGTCTCTTTCAGGAGGTGATTGGTGAATTCTTTCCATTTCTATTTTACCCTCTGGTTGTGGAATATCAGGGCAGTTTTCTTTGATAATTTCTTGGAAGATGATGTCTAGGCCCTTTTTTGATCATAGTTTTCAGATAGACAAATAATTTTTAAATTATCTCTCTTGGATCTGTTTTCCAAGTCAGGGGTTTTTCCAAAGAGATATTTTACAGTGTCTTCTATTTTTTCATTCTTTTGGTTTTGTTTTATAATTTCTTGAGTTCTCATAAAGTCATTAGCTTCCATCTGCTCCATTCTAATTTTTAAAGAACTATTTTCTTCAGTGAGCTTCTGGACCTCCTTTTCCATTTGGTCAGTTCTTCTTTTTGAGGAATTCTTCTCCTCATTGACTTTTTGGACTTCTTTTGCCATTTGGGTTAGTCTATTTTTAAAGGTACTGTTTTCTTTAGCATTTTTTGGGGTCTCCTTTAGCAAGGTGTTGACTCGCTCTTCATGATTTTTTTGCATCACTTTCATTTCTCTTCCTAATTTTTTCTCCACTTTTTACTTGATTTTCATAGTGTTTTTTGCGCTCTTCCATGGCTGAGACCATTTCATTATTTTTTTAGAGGCTTTGTATGTAGGAGCCTTTACCTTGCTATCTTCCTGCCGTTGTATGCCTTGGTCTTCCTCTAGTTGTATGCTTTGATCTTCCTCATCTGAAAGGATGGAAGAAAATACTTTTTCACCAAGAAGTAACCTTCTATTTTTTTCCTCCTTTGGGGTGTTTTTCCAGCCAATTGCTTAATTTTTGAGCCCTTTGTCAAGTAGAGAGTATACTGCCCCAGGCTTCAGAGGTTTTGTGCAGCTGTTCTCCAAGATATCTGTAGGGACATGTAATTTCTCAGTTCCTCCAATATGGTATGATCTGAGGAGAGGTGTTTACTCCTTTTCTGACCTGCACTGTGGTCTGTGAGCAACCCCAAGCACTCTTTTCTGCTGTGGAATTGCAGGTAGGATTCTCTTTGCACAGCTGCCACCTACTCTGCCTGTCAGTGCTCCTTCTCATCCCAGGACTGTTGCTCAGGACTGATACCCAGATCAGCTGCTTGATTTCCCTGCTGAGAGCTCCAAAAGTGGCTGCTGCTGTACAGCCATCTCTCTGAGGCTGGGGCCTGAGCACTTTCCCCTCTCACTCAGTGGAAAGAGCTTTCTCACTAACCTTTGAAGCTGTTTTTGGCATTTGCAGGTTGAGAAATCTGGAAACCGCAGCAGCTGTCTGTGATTCAGTGCCTTGAAGCTTGCTCCAGTCCTGTCTGTGCTCCTCTCTGAGCACGGTGCAGTAGACCCTTTCTGTTAGCCTTCTAGGTTGTCTTGGGCTGGAAATCTGTTTCATTCTGTCATTTTGTGGCTTCTGCTGCTCTAGAATTTGTTTAGGATCATATTTTACGGGTATTTTAAGGGCTTTGGGGGGGAGAGCTAGAACAAGTCCATGCGTCTACTCCGCCATCTTGGCTTCACTCTCTCTGAAAGCTCTGTTTTCTTATGGAAGAATTGGACTGGGTGATTTCTAAAATCCCTTCCATTTCCGAAATGGCATGATTTTTCTGAGCAAAGTAGATCGAGAAGATCCAAATTCAAATCCTGTCTCAGACACATACTAGGTGTGTGAACCTAGTGGGAGTCACATAACCTGTTTGCCTTAATCCACTGGAGAAGGAAATGGCAAACCTCTCCAGTATCTTTACCAAGGAAACCCTACAGACAGTAAGGTCAGTGGGACCATACAGAGCTGGACACAACTGAACGAAACCAGCACAAGAACAGTAATAACACTTTATCAAAGAGTTTAGTGTGTCATAAGTCATGCCTGAGCCTGGATTGTGGACAGTACAAACTATGTATTTACTTTTATACACTGTGTTCAGTCATTCAACAAGTATTTACTACATGTTCTAGCACTGGAGACAGAAAGACAAAAAGCTTAAACAGCCCCTACTGTCAGAGAGTTCATATTCTTACGGGCGAGACGACATGTATACATAAAATACATGCAAACAAGGTGGTAGTGGTAGGAAGGCACTGACAGCTGTGGGACCTGGGAGAGACCTCTTCTAAAAGGTGGCATTGAAGCAAAGTCTTGAAGGTAACTTGGGATTCTCAGAGGAAGAGCATTCCTGGAATGGGTGGGGTGGGGGGTGGGGCAACCAGGGCAGTGGCAAAGAGAAGGGAAGACACAAAGCGTTGTTTTCAGAAAGTAGCAAGGAGGCCAGGGGAATCGTGTACTGGAAAGACAGAAAGTGTCCAGGTTGTGAAGAGCTTTATATACTCACACCTACAACCCATATGTAAGGCTTCATGAATCAGTAAGTGAAATAGGATTTTTTTCTTTCTGTCTTAGTTAGATGGAAACAGATATGAAGGAATATAAGGCATTTAATAATAACAGTAGCTAGCATTTATATGCCATTTTAAAGTTTGAGAAACACATTATTTTTTTCAGCCTTGCAGAAACCCTGTTAGGTAGATGTTAGAGGTATTATTTCCATTTTACACGTGATCAAATTGGGACCTAAAGAGATTAAGTGATTTACCTATGGTCACACAGCTAGTAATAACAAAAGAAATTATTTTAACCTAGGTCTTATAGACACCAGGCCCAGAACTCTTACCTATTCTGGCATGACATAACACAAAGAGAACTGGTTCTGGAGTTAGAGGAGCTGAGTTGAAATCCTGGTTCTGCTGCTACCTGTGTGACCTGGGGCAAGTCATTTAACCTTGTTACCTCCTCTGCAGATGTTCCCTCTTTTGTAAAAGGGTGAGGTTGGATTACATGATCTGAGATCTTTTCCCAGTTTTAAACCCAAGTTCCAAGTAAATCCACTAATAGGGCAAATACACTATATCATTCTTAGGTAGGGCTTCTTAACCCATAGTTCACAGGCACTGGAAGGATTCTGGGAGGTGGGAGAGGGGGGTGTTTGTTAGATGGGGAAAATGCATCTTTATTTTCACTAACTTCTAAGTGAAATTTAGCATTCCTTCAATTATAAATGTAGGCAAATTACAAATACTATTCTGAGGGGAACATAGGTTTTCCCCAGACTCTCAGAATTATCTGTGACACAAAAAGGGTTAAAAGCCCCTGCCCTAAGGTTTACCTAAGTGTTCTTACCAAAGCCTATGCATCATTGCTGGTGGCCATCATAGGTACTGTTGTTAATGAAAAAACTTGGAAGTAGGGGAGGGTAAAAAAAGGGGGAGAAAGGGTTGCTTGTGACTTGATGCCTTCTGATGTATTTTCTTTATCTCCCTAGGTTTGGAAGGCATTTTGAATCTCCCCTTCTGTGGCAAAGCATTGTTATGATCTTTACTATGTTACTGATGTTGAAACTCTGTACTGAAGTTCGAGTGACAAATGAGCTGAATTTAAAACGTCGTTCCTTTGCAGGTTGGTGATGAATAACTAGTTATCATTGTATTTATATATAAGAATAATCCTAAATTAGCATATAAAACATTTCTCATTGTCATCTGAATTACATAAGAGCTTTTGTATGTCTTCTTGGAAAGGTCACTTTCCAAGTAGGTTGGATATTGGCTAAACCTAACATCTTTTCAAAGGACAATTATGTCTGAATTCTGGGAAGCTCAGCATGACATGTAGCCCTAACTCATCTTTGTTTCATGAAAATTCAGGACTAGAAAAAGGAGTGTATTACTTTGCAGCTGTTTTTTTCTGGCCAAGCTTGTAGGTCAGCAAAGGTTGTTGACCAAACAGGCTAAGGAATGATGATTTAATATCTCACTAAGCTTAGGTGCAGCTTGTAAATAAAATACTTCATTGACTTCTCACCTTTGACTGTTTAGCCTCTGTTAATACAATCTTATTTTGTGCTTGTAGCTTGTGTTCTATGTACACAGGTAAATCCATGATTAAAGTGGAGCTAGGGTTAACTAATTTATTTATTTTTTTGGACTGTGCTTTTACTTTAGCAGGAGCACCTGGTAAGAATCCTCCTTTACCAAAGTATATTGACACCTCCTCTGTGGCTTATTATAGGAGCAGGGTTCTTAACTTGAGGAACTTGTTTTAAAAAAGTATTTTGATAGCTGTGTGATTTGTTTCCATAATCTAAATATTTCATTATGTGCATTTTTAAAACAGTAGGCTTAACAGACTGCCAAAACGGCCATGATACCCAAAAGAGGTCTTGGGGTATTAGAGATTAATTGATTTACTCAGGGTCACATAGTCAAGTGTGTCAGAAGCTGGATTTTCACCCAGGTTTTCCAAACTACAAAACTTCAGGGCTAGTCACAGGTTTTAAAATTTTAACATCAGCAAATTATTGCTACCATTGTAGTCCTGTGAGTGGAAACCGTTTTTTCTTTGTTAGAAGTCTTGGCTTCTTCTGTAGAGTTACAAAAAAATCTGGACTGGTTTTTCTTGACACTTGTAGACCACTATCTTCATTTATCCCTTCTATGTTTTTGCCATGTTCTGAGATTTTTTTTTCTCATATGATACGGATTTTAGGTTTTAGATGCCCTCAGTAGCAAGCCAACTCTTCATCTAGTATATTCCTTCTCTTAGGTATTTGAGGTTGGAATTGTCTGGGGTGACTTTCTGCCTGGTTGTCCCTTAATTTCTATTCCTGACATTCTTGGTCTCTTCAGCTGACCTCACTCTTTATTTTTTTTTCTTTCCATGCTTTTTTTCAATTAAGAGAAATCTTTGGTCAGTCTAAGCTGTCCCCATGTTAGCAGAAGATAGGGTCGATATTTGATGAACTCAGTGTCCTTTGAACTGTTAATGACAGTAATAATTGTCATTAATTCCCTATAATATTTTCTGCTGGTTTTCAGCAAGCTGACTGATTGATAAGCAGCCTCTTTTTTTTTTTAAATATGATTTTTGTTTAAAGTTGTACAAGATGAAAATAAGGTCAACCATATCATGTCACATTCTACCAAGCAAGCATAAAGGGTGAATGAAGCTTCTAATTATTTCTAATCATTTTTTCAAGTGATTTATGCTTTTAGATATCTGCCTTGATAGTTTTTATTTTCCTTATGGACTTCCATTTGCCCCTTTCTTTTTCTGTTTTTTCATTTCACCTTGTTCCATAACCTTTGTGGACCTTGTGGGACTGCCCAAGACCCACTGGGTTCCCAGCCAGCAGTCATGTAACTGCCTGAAATATGATCAGATTGCCCATTATCGGGGCTGGAGGGGTGGTAGTGGGGAGAAGCTTCTTTACTAGTAACAGATTAGTATAACCATGGAAAATAACACAAAAGCCTTAGTTCTGTTTTTACCCCGTGACACTAGGCAAATTGCTTGCTTTTCATGTTGCCTATTGTCTCTGAAATGATTAGAAACAGACTCTCGTTACCTTTATGTGAAACAACATCCAGGGTTTAATAGCTTAAAAAAACCCAAAGAAGCAAGTTTCTGAAACTAACTAGAATGTAGCAAAGTTAGACATTTACATGACATTAGACATTACTGAACTGCTTGAATATAGCAGGAGACCCTTAGCCCTAAGAGTTGATTGCCCCTTGTACACTTGTTTGAAACTTGGCATGTTTTTCAGCTAGCTGCTTCTAGGATGCAAAGCTAGGCATGAGTGAAAGGAGAGAATGACTTGACATTTACAAAGTAGTGTGTATTTTTTTCTTGTTTTCTCTCAGCAGAGGAGATTGTTGAAAAAAATATGTAACAAGAAATTCGGTGATTGTCTATATCAAACTCATTTGCTACTTCAGAAATGCTTTTTTAAAGAAGAGGTGTTGTGTTTTGATTCAAAACAAAAACTAACATTGGTGATTTATCTTTGTGGCAGGTGTACTGTCATACTGACGTAAATATATTCAGGACTGCTGGGGCAGATATGTCACTCAGTCACAAGCAGATATATAACAGTTATGGAATATTTTGACCTATGAACTTTTTGTTATTTGTATGAATTAATACAAAACTTGGAATTAACTTCTAAACTTACTTCCTATTCAAAAATTTTGGTGTACTGAAGATCACAGGAAAAACATGTTGAGCTCTCCAATTTTGCATCTGAATTAAATCAGCAACTATTACTTGATTGTCTGTTTTGTAAAAGAAGCACATAGCTCATAGTGGATTCCAGAGAGAATCAGAAATGTGTCAATATAGAAAAATGGGCAAAATGAATACAAAGCAGCTTGATTTTAGGCTAACCTTTCTTTTGTAACCTGTGTCCTCTAAGTACTGAGTCTGATGAACTCATCAGCATCAGTTTTCCTCTTACATGTTTCCGCTTCTCTTCAAGAAGTTTGCCAGCTCCTGACCCATTATCCGTCTTCTATCTGGATGAGCCACAGAAAATTGGTTTGTCCTTAATCTGAAAGGTGAAGCTCTTATTAAAGTGGATGCAAGCAAGAGAATAATTTACCAGGAAGCTGCTGGAGCCACTTACAGCTAAAGATTTCCATAGGAAAGTCAGTCTTTCTAAAGAAAAGGGCAGGAGGGGGAAGCCTAAACATTTGAGGACAATTGTAACTTTCAGTTTTATAGGCGACAAATTTGCTTCTACTCATCTTTGCAAAACATATTGTGAAAGGATAGCTTAAAGTTGAACAGAGCAAGAGTTCTTGACCTTTTTTTGTGTTTTTGACCCCTTTTTCAATCTGATGAAGTCTGGATCTCTATTAGAATAATGTTTTTAAGTGCATTAAAGAAAATACATGGGATCATAAAGAAAATGTTATATTGAAGTACAGTGATCAAAATGTATTTTAAAAGACAATTTCATGAATTCCAGGTCAAGAACTGCTCTAGATGTTTCTAATGGTATAAGAGGACATGACCAGTTAGTCCTACGTCACAGAGATTCTTGTTTTCCTGTGCCTGCCTGCAAAATTTGTCTTACCATCAGCTGAATTTGCTGTTGATTGTCCCCTGTCAGTAAGGTTTTAAATTCTAGGCTGAGACTTCAGGAGATTCAAAAGAAAGAAGTTTAATAATTTGGTAGAATTTTGGCTTTAAAACATCATTTCATGGATTCCCTTGACTTTTATTTTTAGTGCCAGGGGGATTTCGGTAAAGGAACATACTGTGTTTTGGTGGGTTCTCCACTACATGGACTTATACAGCTATCAATTGGGGAATAACTCTCCATGCGGTTAGTCTTTGTAGTGGTATTTGCCCTCTTGATTTTTTTCCAGGGGCTTATTAGACTGAGAGCAACTGCATATAGCTGAAAGGAAATGATAATAGAGTTTATCTTTGAAATTGTCTTCAGTCATTATACACAGGATTGGTTCCAACATGGATTTGGCCCCTCCTGCCTGAACCATGATGAGTTACTGAGTATGAGAAATAGGAGATGTGTTGTTTTGGAGAGGAAAAATTTGCTGGAGATAGAAGGAAGTGGGGGAGGCAGGGAAGTAGAGAACCTATTAATTGATGAGATTTAACATTTTATTACCTTTATCTTACTTCCATTCCCTTCCCAGGTATTGAATTATAATTTTCCAATTCAAGAAAAATTCATTCATGTTCTGGAAGGGGGAGAAATTTAATATAGAGTTTTAATAGCATGCACATATCCTAAATTTCCCCCATATGTGTGGTTCAAAGTGGTGTTTTTCAAAGTGATCTTCTTGAAATAGCAGGCTCTGCCTTTGCTGCTAGAAACTGAATGATGACCCAGTAAATTTTTTTTGTACCAGTGGACCATCTTCTTTAGAGCACTTATCTCGCTTCTCCAGGGTGAAATATGTTTAGAAAAATACATTAGAAGAAATTAGAAATCAGTCTTTCTCTGGTCTTATTGTAACTTATTGGTGGAAGGAAATAAAATTAATATTCTATTTGCTCTATTGGGTTTTACAGAACAAGGTTAGTTGTTTTAAAAAAGAAAAAATCTGAAGGATACCCCTCTCCCCCATCTCTCAGTGATCTCTTTAAAGTTCACTTCTAGTTTCTTGGAGATACTGCTTCTGTTGACTAGTAGTTAACTTAGAAAAATGTTGTGGGTCACATTTTTCAAATTTCCTGTTTATCTACATTTCCCACATGATTTCTTCTAGGCTTGGGCTTGTGTCGCTTATGTAGTTTGTCTGGAAATAAATTCAATTCATCTTTTTCTGATGGACTGAGAATTTTTAGGCAAACCAGTCTTACTTGGATGAGAACATCTAACTTAGATTAAGTCTGTAATCTAAGAGTTTCCATCAACATCTTCAAACAAATCAGCATAGAGGAAAATAGGAGAAAGAGAATTGTCTGATCAGTATAAGGAATTAACCAGAGTGCCTAGGTCAAGCAGTCAAGAAAAAGATTAAATGTATTCATCACACATGAATTTACATGTATGAAGAGTATCGTGTTCTATTACTTGCATGCCAAGTTCTGGACTAATTTCACAGTCCAAATAATTCTTAGAACCATCTTTTCCCTCTTTATAAAGTAAGGAGGATGATCTAGGATTTTAGCATGGAATGGATAAAAAAAACCTTGAAGAAGATTGGAATAGTATCTTTTACCCTATGGGGTTTGTTTTTGTGGTTCCAGACTGGGGTGATCTTCTGGTCTGCGGGCTGGGATGGCTAACGGTAAACAGGGCTGAGCATCGTGAGCAGGAAGCATTTCCTGGTGTGGATTTCCCTACAACTCGAGCATGTATTCCTTTCCTTGTTTCCTGAGACATGGGAACAAACATCTTCCCACAACTGTACCAGACTTTTGGGTGTGAATGTATTCTTTCCTTCTTGCTCTTCCTGTATACTTTCTTTGCTTGAAGTAATTTGAGGGAGGTTGAGCAGATGTGAAGCTACCTAGTTTCATAGTCACATACAGAATGGGAAGAACATTGCACCCAAAGGACCTTACTGGATCTGAGTCATAGCTAATCTGCTCTGTGATAGTGGCTCCCATCATAGTTTGGTTGATTCTCCTAAAACAGTTTTGGCTCTTTCCTTAGTGGAACTTTGTTGATAAATCCTAGCTTTGTGATAGGAAAAAAGAAGTTCCCTCTGTTTTTTTTTTCTCACAGATCTTGGAGATGATACTGTTCTTTTCCTGGCTACCAGAGAAGCAGTAGATTATTAAATGTCAGTCATTCTTCTTTACCGTCCTTTCATTAACTTTTAAAAATTTTATCAATTTTATTTTTCATTTCTGAATATATCCTTCTCCCATTTCCAGTGAATCTTCCCTTGTAACAAAGCCTTAATAAAGAGGAAAAAAAATCAACACATATAACAGCCAACAGTTCCTGCATCTGACAGCATACGCCATTTTCAAAATACATAGTTTCCACACATCTCCAGGAAAGGGAGGGAACTGCATCTTCTCATTTCTGTTCTAGGACCAAGTTTGATCACTATGTTTACTTTTATTCTTAATATTTATATTGTTGTAGCCTTTGTGTTTGTTTCCCTGGTTCTGTTTACTGTGTCAGTTCATATAATATTCCCTTGCTTCCCCGAGTCTTTTATATTCATCTTTTTCTTTGTGGCATAGGAATATTTATCATTGTTTGTTTCACCATTTACAAGTTGATTCCTGCCTCTTTTTTTTTTTTTTAAATGAGACAGGCAGTCAGGAAGAGGAGTAATAATATTCATTATGTATGACTGTGTATAAGGACTATCTTGTTCTTTCTACTTGCATGATTTGTCTGGAACACTCATTATTTTCTGAACATTAGGCATTTTAAGGTCTGTAGCTCTAATCCCAGGGCATCTTCAAATCTCAATAAATGTTCACACACGTAACCTACCCCCCCCCCCCAACCCCCCTCCTTAGAGCACAGATTCTTAGTCTGGGGTCTGGTAGAGGCTTCTTTCTTCTTCCGTCTTCTTCTTTCTTCTTCTTCCTCCGTCTTCTTCTTCCATCTTCTTCTTTCTTCTTCCTTCTTCTTCCGTCTTTCAGTATACTTGGATTCCATTGTAGTCCTAGGTTTTTTATTTTTTGTGTAAAAAAAAAAAACATTAATCTGAAAAGGGGTCTCTGAGTTTTACCAGACTGCCAGAGAGGTCCCTGGCACAAAAATGGTTAAGAAATCTTTCTAAAGCCACTGTCACATAACTCAGGTTGAGATTTTTCTCGCCCTTTTAGATTCCTTTGACTAATCTGTTGAGGACAGAACAAATGAATAGAAAATTGGTCTGGAGATAGGAGAAATAAAAACTAAAGACCCAGATAATTATATTTTTATAATAATGGCATATTTTATAAGATAACTTTTAAGATTACAAGGTGCTTTAATTATAAAGATTATATCATTTTATTCTCACAAGATTCTTAAGAGTTAGGTGTTGTTATTGCCCTAATTTTATAGATGAGGAAACTGAGGCAGGCTGAGGTTAAATGACTTGCCCAGGGTGACATAGCTAAGTAAGTGTCCAAGGCCAAATTTGAACTCGGATCTTCTTGACTCTGGGCCCAGTACTCTGGTCACTGCACTTAGCTCTGGACTGGTAGTTTGAATACCTGGTTTCTTCTGGTTGTATGTCAGTAATTCTCTCACATCAAATCATCTCTGAGTTACTGTGTACCTCTATGACTTTATATCTTTATGTTTCATTTATTGGTAATCAGTGGATAGAGTGCTAGGTTGGGAGTCAGGAAGACCTGAGTTCAGATCTGGCCTTGGATACTTAACTAGCTGTGTGACCTTGGGCAAGTCACTTAACCTCCGTTTGCCTTCGTTTTCCTCATTTTACAAATGAGGATGATTATAGTAATACCTGTCTCACAGGATTGTTAATGAGGAGCAAGTAAGATAGTATTTATAAAACACCACTCAGTGCCCCAGAGGTACAAAATAAATTCTTCTTCCCTCCCCTTGCCCTGTTAATCAGAAACCCAGTAATGTAGGAGCTTTTGCCATGTTCAGATACAGCAATTAATCATTGAGAGAAAGGGAAACCAAGCAAGGAAAGGAGGATATTTGGGTATGTGTTCTACTTTTTTCTTTTGGTTTTGGTTCCTTCTTGAAGGCAGAACCCATCAGAAGTCATTTAGTGAGTGCCTGCTCTGTGTGTTGAATGGTGCTGTAAGAAATACTAGTTGCTAAATTTGGTTTTGTCTTTGCTTAGAGTTACCTGCTGAAGAAACTTCATTTCAAAGGCAGCCAAATCTAATATTGTCTTACAGAAATGATGCATGACTCTGGTCAGACATTTTCTTTATGGTTCCAGTAAGTCTGAGTTATTGCTTTTAACTTTTTTTCTTTCTGTTCTTCTCCACAAACAAAATGAAATAAAACCCAAATACTTGAGTTGTTTCCAGTGTGGTGCTTTTGGCAATATAGTTAATTTTAGGATGGTGGCTAGTATTTCTTTGTAAGTTAGTAGAATACTTCAAATGAGGTTTTAGAGCAATAGGTGTGAGGGAGTGGAGAGATGTGTTTGAGCTCCTCTCCAAAAAGTAATACCAAGGGAGTTCTAAGGAAGAAGTTTCTAACCTTTTGTGTATGGGACCCCTTGAGCAATTAGGTGAAGAAGCATATGGACTCCTCAAAACAATGTTTTTAAATGCATAAAATAAAATACTTGGGATTACAAAGGAAACTAATTATATTGAAATTCAGTTTTCAAAAAAAATTTTTTTTTTCAGTTTTCAAAATTTTAGGAAAAAGAAACATTCCCCCTCCACCTCCAGCCCCAGGTAAAGAACCCATGTTTTAGGGAATAGTCAATTCACTGCTAAGACTGGATTCCTCCCCTACAGTTATTACTAATTCCCTTTTATGTACTTAGCCTTCAAAGATGGACATTAGACTCTGGTCCATAGACTCATTAAAATAAATAGGTAGTATTTACCCATTTACAACCGGCATTTAGTTTAGTGTATCCTTGAAAATAGTTTTATGGGGCCAATTTTGTTAATTTATATCAGATTCTATATTTTACAAAGCACTTCCTTCACAACATCCCTGTGAGAAGTAGTTAGTACAAATATTTTTATCCTTACTTTGTGTGATGGTCTAGGTGCAGGGGTGGGGAACCTGCAGCTTTGAGGCCACATGTGGCCCTGTAGGTCCTCAGGTATGGCCCTTTGACTGAATCCAGACTTCACAGGACAAGTCCCCTTAACAAAAGGATTTGTTATATAAAACTTGGACTCAGTCGAAGGGCTGCACCCAAGGACCTAAAAGGCTATGTGTGGTTTTGAGGCTGAAGGTTGTTACTTACCCTGATAGGGTCCTTAGTAAGTGATGAATCTAGGTTCTTTGAAGAGCTGTTTTGATGAATAAATAGATACTTAGACTTGTGGAAGAAGAGAAGACAATTTGTACTAAATGGGTGCTGGAGGTCAGGGAGGGAATTGTGGTGACCAGCTCTCATTGATTATTTTTATTTTTATTTTTTTTTTTTTTTTGTGAGATAATTTTATTTTATTTTATTTTTTTTAAATAAATTTATTTAACTTTTTACATTCATTTTCACAAGATTTTGGGTTCCAAAATTTTCTCCCCATTAGTCCCCTCCCCCCTCCCCAATACACTGGACATTCTAATTACCCATATCA
>JAQQSK010006722.1:0-14298 GCA_028658325.1 Potorous gilbertii
CTTCTGAGAGTCCTCTCCACCCCCAGCCTAGATCTGCCCAGCAAGTGCTTGGGGTCTGAGATTCAAATGCTGCTCCCCAGCCTCAGGGCTTTTGGTGGCAGGCCTGACTGCTCTTCAATGGGAGCTTATCTGCTGGTTCTCAGGTGGGGGCAGGGCCTCCTCTCAGGCTCAGTTCCCTCAGGGGGTTTATGCAGAGATCTTTTGTAATGGAGCTGGGGTGGAGCTCCTGCCTGCTCTGGGAGTCTCTGGCCGAGGGGCCTCTGCCTCTGCCACGGCCGCCGCCTCCTGAGGGGGTCCGAGTCCCAGAGACACCCCGCTCCCCTCTCAGCCCATCTCTCTCACTGACCTGTGCGTCTGTGGGTGGAGGGACCTTCGCGGCTGCCGGAGATTACAGTCTCTGAAGCCTGCTGGGCTCTGCTCGCTCCTCTCAGTGCCGCGTGGCCGGGCATAGCTCCGCGGCTGGGGTAGGGGGAGGGGAGGACTCCGCAGGGCAGTGTTCCGCTCCCATCTGGGCTACCTTTGCGGTCAGTTTTTCAGGGCTCTCTGCAACGGAAATCTCCTTCAGTGTGTTACTGTGCGGCTTCCACTGTTCCAGAATTTGTCAGGAGTTCTTTTTACAGGAAATCTATGGGCTGTGGATTCGGAGCTAGCAAATGTGAGTCTTTCTACACTGCCATCTTGGCTCCGCCCCCCCTTAGTTTTTTTTTTACCAAAGCTTTTTTTTTAAACTCTTATTCATGTCATCAGAGTTACGTATTCCACGTCTTGTGTTGCTCTCTATTGCCTGTTTCATTACAGACTGTTCACTTACCCATAAACCTGACAGGTACATTTTTTCCATGGTCCCCTGGGGCTCAGTGAATGAAATCAGGAAGATCTGAGTTCAATTTCAGTCTCAGATATTTGCTAGCTGTGTGGCCCTGGACAAGTTACTTCTGTTTGCCTTATTACACTGGAGAAGGAAATGGCAAACCACTTCAATATCTTTGCCAAAAAAATCCCATGAACATTATGGTCAATGGGGTCATGAAAAGTTGGGCATGATTGAACAAAAAACAATAACTTTTGAAAAATAACATCACCTTTTTGTCTAAATTGTTTATCTATTTTGACCTTATCTTGTTATACAATGTGAGATATTGGTTTACATCTAGTTTCTGCCAAACTGCTTTCTAGTTTCTCCAGGATTTTTATGTCAAATGTTGAATTCCTATTCCAAAAGCCTGGATTTTGTGTTTTTCAAATACTAGATGACTATGGTCATTTACTCTTATGTATTGTATTTCTAATCTATTCCACTGATCCATCACTATATTTCTTAGCCAGTACTAAATTTGTTTTGGTGATTGCCACTTTTTAATATAGTTTGAAATCTGGAACTGCTAGCCTGCCCTCCTTAACATTTTTTCCCATTGATTCCTTTAAAATTATTAAACTTTTGTTCTTTCAGATAAATTTTGTTACTATTCTTGTAGCTGTATTAAAATAATTCTTTGGTAGTTTGAATGGCATGGCACTGAATAAGTAAATTAACTTAGGCAGAATTGTCATTTTTATTAGACAATTGCTCAGTTTACCCATGAGCAATTAATATTTTTCCATTTGTTTACCTTTGCCTTTATTTATGTGAATTGTTTTGTAATTATGTTCATATAATCCCTGGGTTTACATTGTTAGGTAGACCTCCAAGTATTCTGTTGTGATTTTAAGTAGAACTTTTCTTTCTATTTCTTACTGCTTGCTTTGTTGGCAATATATAGAAATGCTGATAATTTATGCTGCATTTATTTTATATCCTACAACTTCGCTTTAGCTGTTGGTTGTTACAACAAGTTTTTTTAATTGATTCCATAGTGTTCTCTAAGTATATCATCATCTGTAAAGAGTGATAATTTGGTTTCCTCTTTGCCTATTTTAACTAGTTCAATTATTTTTCTTGTTTTATTGCTATAGTTAGAATTTCTAATACAATACTGAACAGTAATGGTGATAATGGACATCCTTGAAATTCTTTTCAAAATAGTAATGGAAATCATAAAATACCTGGAGTACATTTTACAATATTAATTCCAGGGACTCTATGAATCTAAGTAAAAAAATACTCTTTTTTTTGTTTTGTTTTGTTTTATTTTTGTTTTATTTTATTTTATTTTATTTTATTTATTTATAAATGTTCTACAATCACTTCCTTAAAATTAAGATTTTATACCCCCACACCTTCCCCCCCTACCCCCCTCCCTCCCCATGACAGCATACAATGAAATACAACTAAATATTTGGATTGAAATTAATTGTCCATTGTTAGGTCAAGAGTATATGATAAAATAATAATATTACTTAAATTTATTTATTTAGTATTGCACAAAACAAACAGACCAAAAATATTTTACAGAATAAAAACAACTATAAAATTCAGTCAGAGGTTCAAAAGGTCAAGAATATCAAAGTTAATGATAAAAGAAGTGGAAGTCTAATAAAAGGAAAATGAAAACATGAAACACCTGACAGGAGATGAACTTAAAATCCAGAAAGATGTATAGATTTTTCAAGTTAGGTAATATGGAAATTTGTTTTGCTATACTATATCCAAATTCTAGATATATATTAAAGAACTTTTTTTTAAAAATTACTTAATGGAGGGAAAGGATCAGAAGTAATACAAATTTGTTACTTGAGAAATGAAGTAAAAAGAAAAATATATAAAAATATAGATGATTAATAATAGAGCACCCATCAAATACTTTGGCTTGTGGGATTTGGTGACAAGCCTTGCTTCTTAAACAGACTGAAGGGAAAAAGTTATTCATTTAATCAAAATACATTAAAATTCACTGCTTGAGAATCTGGGGAGAGAATTTTTCTATTGTTATGGATAATTAATATTTATACTTTAATTTTTCCACACACTGATAGCTGAACAATTAAGATATTGAAAAAGTAGGTCTGGATTGTTGTTCTAAGTAATTTCCCCCAACCAATCTTCTCCCTTATTTTCTGGCTCTGAAAGTTATCAATAAGTTAATAACAACTTTGAATTCTCATCTTTGTCTCTTTACTCACTGACAGCCAAAACCATTCCACCAAGCAATCAAATGTGAAATATTCAAGAATAATAAGATTTCTGTTCCTCAAAAACCTTAACATATAACCATGATAAATTTGTCTCTTTAACATATTAATTGCCATATTATAAATGGAGTCCAAGGTTTTTGATAAAAGTACATTTCCTTTTGGTAAGAAAAAATACTCTTTTCTGTCCTGTTTTATTCATAACACATTCTATCACTTCATAAAGAACTGTGAGAATAAATTTTAAAACTATTGTTTCATTAATAATCACTCATACCCTACCCCGCAACAAACTGCTCAAACCAGTCAATGTTGTTATAATGAGTTTTCCCATTCAAATGTTTCCTCATTTGTTCAATGCTGGCCACACCCACAATAGAAATATTAAAAAAAAATGCTTTGAGAGGCAGGAGCCAGGTGAGCAAACAGAACTTTTCTACACACCCCTACTAGGCTAGGCACATATTTTGCCTGAAGCTGTTTTGCCATACAAATGGAAGCCACTCAACAGCTTTTACACCTTATTTTAATGCCTTATTATTTCAAAGGAATCTCTGTTCTTATAGACAATAATTACTGTTAACTCCTCCATCAAGTTCAAAGACTCCCCCTATTATGAAACTTCTTTTAAGAACTAGCCGATTAATCCAACTTGTTATTAAATTGAGGCTATAGCCTTGAATGTCTTCAACTTCTTTTAATGAAATATTTATTATCTCTTTGTTAATAAGCCCAGTTCTATCAGAGTGTAAACAACTTTTCTCTGTTGAAATAGGCCAGGTACTTTTCTGAGTTGATTTAACTCTTTCATACTACTGAGGACCGTTTCATTTCAACCTTTCAATCTTAACCTGCCATTCAAGGCTCACTAAAATTTGTTCCTGTTTTTCTGTATTGTCCATTAGTCTACTGTAGGGCAACTCCACTATAACCAAACTGGTTTCATCCCTCCTAAAAGAAAATATATCATGAACATTTCTACCTTTAGGCTTTTCCTCTGACCAAAATATCTCTTCTCTTCTTCCTACTTACCAAAATCCTAGTCAGTTTTAAAGGTTTCTCTGTACAACCTAGCCTAGTACAATCTCTCACATATCTGAACTTCTGCTACGTGCATCCGTACTACTCAGCTTATATATTTAACATGTGATGTCTCAAAATATGGTACATATATGCCCTATTTCCTCAAATAGATGAATTCTTTAAACATAGGGGCATTTATTTATGTTTTGCCCAGAGTTCTCATTCATTCACATTTGTCTTCCATTAATGTCTCAGTGCCTTGGAGAAATTTTTTTAAGGTATACGCATGTTGAGTTCAAGTACGGAAAAAAGGGAAAAAGATTGGCTCAGGTGCATCTTATTCTACCTAATTGTGCACTGCAGTGGTTTCTAAAATTTTTTTGTTCTGAGAATCAATTTCAGCAAAAAAAAAAAACATGTCATGAACTCCTAGGATAATGGAATATACTATTCATGGTATTCTTTGAAATTTATCATTTAGTTATAACAATAGCTCTAATAACTTTCACCCCCAAAAGCCACAAATTAAAATTTATATTATATAATTACAAGGCATGAAATTTTATTCTAATTGTGATTATGATAACTAAATAGAAATTATAATGCTTTTGTTATAAAATAATTATGAGTATTTTATGAATGTTATTCTGTGAAAATTAAAAGAAACAAGCCAGCAAGACCTCACATGCTTACCATTACCTGCATGACTTTATATGGAATTTCTTTATTGTAGAATGTTGTGGAATTTAATTGTTTTAATGAAATAAGTTAAAACTTACATGTTTAACACAATATAATAATCATATGTATGCTTAATTTTAATGTTGAAATTCTTTTCTTTGAACAAAGGTTTGCAATTTTTGGTTCAACTCCAAACTGTTTTAGATCTGGTTCTGAATAGTACTTTTTTCTGTATTTTGATTTAAGATAAGAATGAACTGAAAATGCACATGGATAAATATGTGATGAAACACGGTAGAATTTTTACAAACCTTTCTTTTGCTTAGAGAAGGAAATTCATTTTTTAAAAAATTTCAACTACTTTAGCCTATAAGAAAATGAGTAATTATTATATAAAATATCTACTTTTCTACTAACTAATGAAAAGTACTATATTAAAAGGAAACATTTTAAGTTCAATCACATGTATAGCTTCATTTTAAAACAATATTTATATATCAGTTAACTTTGTAAGAAAAAAATCTATTCAGACATGATATTCTTTTCCTTTCCCACTGGCACTGATTACACTCAAACAGAAATTACTGAATGACTTACCAATACACATGAAAATTCAACACTTAGGAAACTAATAACATAAGCAGAAGATAAGTTTAAATATTTTTTAAAAATAGCCTTAATAGGGAATATATGGTTTGTTTCTGCAAATTTGTGATAGTCCATAATGTTTTAAAGATAGCTTTGCACTGCATATACCTACTGATCTAGGTTTCCCAAAAACCTGACTTTTGTGTTTCAAGAATGCAAACCTTTGGAACATCTTGGTCATGTGATTACACACTGATGAGATACAATTACTAGGCAACAGAGAAGAATGTGGGAGTTACTCTTTTGCTGTATACAGAATGCAAATGAAAGTATTTTCATATATCTGTCCTTACATTGCAAATCATGATACTTCAAAAGTCAAACCCTTATGGAGCTTCAGAAACAATTTAATAACAGCTCGATAAACTTATATCTATCTATCTATATATATGTACATGTATATGTGTGTGCATGTGTGTGTGTTTAAATATATGTGTGCATATAAGTATGTATATATATATATATATGTATGTATGTTTATATGTATTTTTTCCCTAAATGGTCAGAGTTTGAAGCAATTGTTACAAAAATACCAAAATTATTATATGCACTGTCATGGCAACTTTGAATTACCACAGAAACAAACTTACAATGCTCAACCATGTAGGTACTTTTGATCACAAAGATCACAAAGGAAAAATATGTGTAATTTGTAACTATTTACTGTGTAAACACACATATATACACACATATGCACACACACATATACACATATACACACACATATATCTAGCTCAAATCCTTTGGACCATTTTCTGTAAACTCTCAAGAGATTTAGTAATTATTAAATGGAAACTACTAGTGTATTGTTCCTTCCCTGAGGGAATCCCAGATATTAGAATAATGTCTAAGACAAAACATAGATAATAGATTACATGGACTGGGAGTGACAAAAGGAGAAGTGTGTCAGCTGAGTGAGATTCAACAAAGTACTATGTTCCCATACTCTGCCTCCTTTTTAAACTCAAGTCAAAACCCAAAGGTATCAAGAAAAGTTCTAGATGAAAGGATGACTTCAATCACGGAGAAGCATTTAGTCCAACGACCAAGATGTTCTCTTTCCTTCTTCTTATTGAGTATTTTGCAGAGGCTGGAGGGAGGGGGATATAAGGTGGAAGAGGAAGATGAGGAAGATCTGGGCTCTCCTAACCTGGGTGTAATAAGGAACTGGAGATGGGAAGTATGGAGGCTATTTAGAATGACATCATCCAAGTTATCTATTATTTGTCAAGAAGAAGTCTTCATTGCTCATTGATAGCACTTGGCCAAGCTCAACTGAAGTCCCAACTAGCCAAGAAGCCACACATAGAGAAGAAACCCTGCACAACTACAGAAATACCTACATGATATCCTAAGCATCTTATTAATAATATCATTTAGTTTTTTTCTAATTCATCAGATTCTTTACCCTTCTCTATCTCTAGCACTTAGCACAGGGACTTGAATTCAATCAATAATCGATGAGCCAACTACTTTTTAGGGTTTTGAGGTTTTTTGCCTAAAATCTAGGGTAAATATTCATTTGTAGCTATTATACCTTACATTTGTAACTACAAATTCCAGAGTGACAGTTGCTTTTTTTCCCCAAAAAGTCTGACCATATTATATACATATATATATCTATCTATCTATATCTATCTATCTATCTAGGCATCAAGTCTAGATCCTCTGATTTTAATCCCTTTTCTCATAACATTACATCAACTTTTCTCTTTAGCTAAATAATGATGGAGAATCTGAATTTACTGGTATTATGTTAACAGCAGAACATTTGATAACTTCCTGACTTGAACTGCTGACAATTTCATCTCTCAGAAGGTATGTGAGTAGGGAAATTGCTACTCTGAAATTCCTTCTGATTAATAAAAGAAATACTACTGGTGATTTTATATATGTATTCATATCTATATATCTATATCTATCTCTATATTTAGCAGCTCCTAGCTCCAACATTTCCTAAGACACTTAGATTTTCTCTCTCTGAGTCTCCTTATCTGTAAAAAAAAGATAATGATACTTACTCTTCCTTCTCACAGTTTTTTTGTGATAAAAGCACTTTGTAAATCTTCAAGGACTATATAAATGTCACATTATGATTGAGTTTAAAAAGCATCCCTGCTATAATTATATTTTTCTTTCAACATTTTGAAGAAAACAAATGATACTTTTAATCAGCTTTTCTTTATGGCTGTAGAAATGAAAGGTAATACCAAATATATCTAATCCAATCTTATCATTTCACAGGAGGAAACTGACTTACTGAAATTCACAGTTATGATTGTTAATTAACACTGTATTTCTCTCCACCCTGTTCTCCTATACTGATCCTTCTCCTTTTTATCCTGTTCTCTCTTTAAGAATCTATTGTGATTCTGACCACTCCTTTCTTTCTTTTACATTTCTTCATAATCCTCCTCCTTTTTTTTCTTACTCAATTTTCCCTTTTATTTCCCTGTTGGGTAAGATGAATTTCTGTACTCAAATGTGCGTGTGTGTGTGTGTGTGTGTGTGTATGTGTGTGTATGTGTGTATTCTTTACTTCCTGAATGAGTTCAGATGAGAGTGAGATTCAAGGGTTACCCACTCCCCGCTCCATTACACCTCTGTTTTATGAATATATAATATATATTTATAAGCTCCATTTGTATAATAACTTATTATAAATTGTTATAATTTATAATAAATTATAATGATACAATATTATTATAATTATTAAAACTTATAAATTATTAAAATTTATTATAAATCATTAAAATTTATATAATATATATTTATAAACTCCATTTATGTATGATAATTTTCCCCAGTCTTTGTCCTTCTTCCCTTCTCTCCCAATAAAGGCATCTTCCTTACCTTTGCATTATTATTTTGCAGTCATCCAAACATTAGGGAATTGTACCTAATCTCTCTCTAAGTAGACATTCTCTAATATCCCTGGTAACGATAAAGTTCTAAAAGTTTTATGAATCTTCTTTCCATATAGAAATATAAATAACAACTTTGCTTAGTCCCTTATGGTTTCTCAACTTGTGTTTACTTTCTTATGTTTCTCTTGATGCTTTTATTTGAATGTTTAATTTGATATTCAACTCTGATATTTTAATCAATAATATTTGAAAGTCTTCTATCTCACTAAATATTCATTTCCCCATATAGTTTCACTGAATAGATTATTCTTGGTTGTAATACTAACATATTTGCCTTCTATAATATCACATTTCAAGTCTTTCATTCCTTAATAATGGTTATTTCTTAGTCTTGTGTAATCCTGATTGTGACTCTAAGGTACTCAATTCCTTCATTCTCACTGCTTGTAGTATTTTCTTCTTGAATTGGAAGTTCTGCATGTGGGGTACAATATTCTGGGGCTTCTTTTAGGAGGTGACGGATGGATTAATTCAATTTATATTTTGTTCTCTGGTTCTAAGTTATCTGTGTAGTTTACCTTTATAAATTCCTAAATATGATGCTTAGGTTCTTGTTTTGTTCATGACATTCAGGTAGCAAAATGATCTTAAATTATCTCTCTTTGATCTATTTCCCAGGTCAATTGTTTCTCTTGTGAAACATTTCATGTTTTCTTCATTTTTTCAGTCTGTTGACTTTGCTTTATCTTCAATGGAGTCATTACTTTCTATACATCCAATTCTATTTTTAAAAATTTTATTCATGAAGTTTTGCCTCTCTTTCAATTTGGCCAATTTTACTTTTAAAGAGTTACTTACTTCAATAATATTGTTGATACTCTTTTGATAGAGAGAAATAGACATAAAATATAATAGTTGTAAACTTCAATGTGTCACTTGAGAACTAGAAAAAAATCTAAATTAAAAAAATCTGAATTAAAAAAGGGTAAGATCTAAGTAAAATTTGTGAATAGTTAAATATAAGCAATCTTTGCTGATTACTGAAGAGTACAAAAGGAACACATACATATATACTTTTTATTAATCATAATTTTATTTTTTATTTTAGTTTTTAAATTTTATTTCTATCATAATTAATTGTATTGTATAACATATGAACAAAACAGAAACAGACATATATTTCCACTGAAAAACAAGATAATAGTATTATTAATAAAGACTTTTTGAAGAATAGATTGAAATTTAAGTGGAGTCTAAAGAATTTGAGTCTAAAGAACCAGTAGGTGAAAGGGAAAAAGTACAGAAGCAATTCATAATTTAAATGAATCAGACAACAATGAAACAACCTATAAAATATTTTTGACATGTAGTCTAAACATTAAAAAGAGGAAAATGCATATATTTGAGTATTGTTATCCTCAAAAGAGTAAAATAATATCAATGAATTGAATATGCAACTCAAAAATTTTAAAAGCATCAAATCAAAACTACCTACACCAAACACAAAATAAAAATTCTGAAAATGAAAGGAGAACTAAAATTGACAATGAAACAATTGCTGAATTGAAAAATAAAACTAGGAACAGTTAAACTTATCCAATTAAACTTATCAATTTTAAAAGAATAGGTAGAAAAATTATAAATATAAAATATTTAAAAGGTGAATTCATAATAAATGAGGAGAAATTACATGCAGTAGATAATTAAGTGGATGAATATTTGCATACACAAAAAAATAATCAGCAGAAAAGGAGATGAATTTAAATAACCCAATTGCCGAAAAAAAATCTTAACTGTCAACGTAGCTCTTAAAGTAAAAATAAAACAAAACTTGGGAACAAACAAATTTACTAGAGAAATCTAGAGCACCAATTAAAATTATTGAAAACATTAATAGTTTCAGTAAAGTAGTAAAATATAACATGAATCAATGAAAATTATTAGCCTTCCTGTATATATTCAACAAATGCTAGTAAGAAAAGATAGATACATGTCACTCCAAATAACTAGATCATATAAAATACTGAAGAGTCCATCTACTGAAACACATGCATATGAATTATATGAACACAACTACAAAGTACTTGTCTAAAGAACTTAAGAGGGCTGAACAGTGTGATATTAATTATTCAGTTGTACAGTATCAATTTAATAAAAATGATAATATTATCTAAAGTAATTTAGAGATTTACTACATTAACTACCAAACTACTTATTTTTTAATGTTCTTAACCTGGGTTCCATGAATTTGTTTTCATTATTTAAAAAATTCTTATTACTATGTTGCAATATTTTGGTTTCCTTTGTAATCTCATATATTGTATTGTATGAATTTAAAAATATAATTCTGAGAGGTGATTCATCAGATTGTCAAAGGAATCTCTGACATTAAAAAAAAGTTGAGAATCCCTACTTTATGTAATTATAGGGAAAAAGATAAATTATCTCAAGGAACAAATTGGTATGAATCTCAAGGAAAATTGTGGAAAGGGGAATGAAGTTGAGTAGAAACATCTTGGTAGTGGTTGAAAATAGAAAGTTGGTCAGTGAAACAGATAAGGTTGATAATTGAGCACCAAATCAACAAATCTTTATTAACTAGTATGTGCCAGGCACTCACAAGATCCAAAAGAAATCATATAATGTAGTATATTATTCTATCAACCAATCACTACAAATAATTAAGTAAGGACTCAAATATTCTATGAAATGTTGCTGGGAAATTTGAGAAGCATCCTGGAATAAATCATATTTAGAACAACAACATATACAGCCTAGAGCAGTAAGTTCCAAATAGATACATGACTTTGATATGAAAGGTTATATCATAAGGAAATTACAGAAGTATAGAAAGAGATACTTTAATAACTATAAATGAGGATAATCTAAAACATAGTAGCAAATATTTCCAAGAAATAAAATGTTAAAAAGCAAGAGAAGATTCAAAAAATAATGAAGAAACCCAATCTTAGTTCCAATTTCTGGCAAATTTATGAAAAAGTGTTGTTGCTTTTTTTTTTACAAAACTCTAAGGGAAAAGATCAAGTAGATATATTGAGGGAATTAACTATAACATCCATTTGCTAGATGTGCTTTTTAAGCTTGATTCCACTTTTCTATGGAATAGATGAACTGATTGGAGAGTGTCCCAGAATTTTGGGGGTTTTTTGAACAAACTCTATGGCCATAATATTCTGCCTTCTAAGAGCTAATTAAGTTCAGTTGACTAATTTATATCAACTGGTAATTAGAAAGGAGAAGCACACCAGTAGAAGTTCATGAGCTATAGCAACTTCTCAGGAATAATCCTAAAGCCCTGAAAGGATACAGTAGCCATGATCTGGGAACCCGACTCATCATTGCTGCTAGACGCTATGGTATCACTTCCAAGCCTCCACAGCAATAGTGGGGTGCTTTATCAAATGTTTTGTTAAAATTTTTGTGAACTATATCTGCAATGCTCCCCTAATCTACTAGTTCTGTAATTCTATAAAAAAAAAATAGGTTATCTTAGTACAGATTATGAAGCTCTTGTGGCTGTTAAAATCAGATTCCCATTATGTATATTTCCAAAAGTTTTATTTAATAATCCATCTTAGAATTTTACAACGAAACAAAATGATGCTCACTAGCCTATAATATTGGATTCTCTCCATCTCTCTCTCTCTTTCTCTCTCTCTCTCCCTCCCTTCCTCCCACCTATCTCTTTCTCTCCTTCTCTGTCTCTCTCTTTCTCTCTCTCTCTCTTTCCAATTGGGATAAGCTTTTTCCTTTATCTGACTGTGTAAAAACTCTCCTTTTTATTATCAGTAGCACAGCAATTATATTTGCCAGTTTTTTCAGGTCCCAAGGTTGTAGTTCTTCTCAGCCAATTGGCTTTAATTCACAAAATGCAGCTCTTATCTTTTCCTCACTTGCTGTGTGGATCAGTTCTCTTAGTCATTTTCATTCTGTCACTTCCAGTTTGTGTTTTTCTCTGCAGAGAAAAGAGGAACAAACTATGAACAGAGTGGTCAACTTCTCTCTTATGTTTGTTATCATTGCTCCTTCCATATTTTCAAGCAACGGACCTATCCCTTTTTTTATCCTCCTTTGTTTATCAATATAACTTTAAAAAAAGCCAAGCAACAAAAAAAATGGCCTTTCTGGCTGTTCTTACCTTCCCTTGCCAGCCTTAACCCATTCTTTGTTTTATCATTCCTAACACTATTTTATGACTATCTTACACTCTTACAGTCATTATCTATCACTTTCCCTGTTTCCTTCTGTGCATTTATTTTTTATGCATAAGATGGTTGGAGAGTTTCCTTTGCATTAATTAGTAAAGGAATGAGTGAATGAAAACAATTTAATGTAATAGAAAAAGGGAGATAGTCCATACTCTTAAGAAGTTCAAATATAAAGTTCATTGAGGAAATGTAGAGAATGTGTCCAGAAGTTCTAAGGGGTCATTGGAGAATTAGATGGCAAAGATCCTTTGGTTACTTCAGCAAATCAGATGTCATTGCAAGGGAGTTGAAGGGTAATGAGACAGATAATAAGCTAAGGTCTGACATTAGAATGCAGTGACAGATTAGATGATAAGGCTTCATTTGTTCCATCTCACTGGAAGGAACAGAGTTTCTTTCCGAAGTAATCACGTAGTTGATCTTCGTAGAAGGATCACAGTGTCCTTAGTGGAGGTAGGTCTCAGTATTTCCAACTATGGGGGATAAGAACAGAAAAATACCATTTCTTCCCTTTGCTTAGAAATTGTTTCCCTTTGTGTTTTCAGAATTTCATTTTTCAGGCTCTCATTCCTCCTGGGCCTCAGACTTCCTCTAAAAACCAATTGTATCAAAAGAAGTTCCAGGTTTCCTATATCCACCATTTACTGCTATTCTTTGCATGTTAAACTGTTTGTGCTTACTGAAACTAAGTTCAGAATAAAAAGAAGAATATATTTTACATTTTAAAAAAAACATATCTGTGAAATATAGTTAGAAGAGCTTTAGGGGGAGGAGTCAAGATGGCAGTGTAGAAAGAGACACATATGCTAGCTCCAAGCCCACAGCCCATAATTACCTGTAAAAAGAACTCCCAACAAATACTGGAACAGTAGAAGCCATGCAGCAACGGAGTGAAGGAGATTTCCGTTCCAGAGAGCCCTGAAAAACTGATCCCAAAGGTCCATTGCACATCGGACAGGAGCGGAGCCCAGCCCTACCC
Organism: Potorous gilbertii; assembly: GCA_028658325.1. Classification (NCBI taxonomy): domain Eukaryota; kingdom Metazoa; phylum Chordata; class Mammalia; order Diprotodontia; family Potoroidae; genus Potorous; species Potorous gilbertii. Next base: position 13,497 of record JAQQSK010006722.1, read on the forward strand.
TGGCCGTGCCACATGGAGAGGAACAGATCCGACCTGGCTTCAGGGAGGGAATCTCCAGCGGCCATGAAGGTTCCCTCCACCCACACATGCACAGGTCAGTGAGAGAGACATCTGGATGGGCTGAGAGGGGAGTGGGGTGTCTCCATAATCCAGGCGCCTTGGGAGGCAACAGCAGAGGCAGCGGGTGGCCAGAGGCTCCCAGAGCAGGCAGGAGCTTGGCAGGACCTCGGGTCCATTACGGAAGGTCTCTGCATAAACCCCCTGAGGGAACTGAGCCTGGGAAGTGGCCCTGCCCCTACGTGAGCACCAGAACTTCAGCTCACATTGAATAGCAGCCAGGCCTGCCGCTGAAAGCCCTGAGGCTGGGGAGCAGCACTTGAATCTCAGACCCCAAGCACTAGCTGGGCGGATCTAGGCAGGGGTGGAGAGGACTCTCAGAAGTCAAGAAACTGACTGGGAAAATGCCCACAAAAGGGAAAAAAAAATAAGGCCATAGAAGGTTACTTTCTTTGTGACCAGATGTTTCCACTCTTCCTTTCTGATGAGGAAGAACAATGCTTACCATCAGGTAAAGACATAGCAGTCAAGGCCTCTGTATCCCAAACATCTGAAATAGATATCCCATGGGCTCAGGCCATGGAAGAGCTCAAAAATGATTTTGAAAATCAAGTTAGACAGGTGGAAGAAAAACTGGGAAGAGAAATGAGAGAGATGTAAGAAAACATGAAAAAACGTGTCAATAACTTGAGAAAGGAGACCCAAAAAAATGCTGAAGAAAATAACACCTTGAAAAATAGGCTAA
>JAQQSK010006723.1:0-14298 GCA_028658325.1 Potorous gilbertii
TGTGCTCAATAGGAAAGTATATGTCGAACCTATACAGAATTGTATGCTGTCATGGGGAGCGAGGGGGGTAGCGGGGGGAAGGAGTGGGGGGGGATAAAATCTTAATTTTAAGGAAGTGATTGTAGAACATTTAAAAATAACTAAATAAAAAAATTTAAGTTCAACAAGAATAAAAACTTTTTTTAAAGAATACATAAACAAGCAATTTGAAAAGGATATAATTTCTAGAGTAAAATCCTTTTCACAACTCATTTACAATATCCCTCTGAGAAAAGGGAACACAGATACTATTAGTATTCTAAAACCCAAAGGCTCAAGCAGATTAAAATTTAAGGTTCTATCCTGCTTTGTCCTTTTCTTATTAGCCTTGCTAATTTATTCATTTATGACTGCCTCACAGTATAGAGGCTAAAAGTGATAAGAGAAGCTCTGTCATTTCAACTTAAAACCGATTTTTTTTTTGGTCATCCTATGACTCCTAAAAGTGATTGGTAAAACATGGTGTGCCTTCCAAGATGCAGGATCTGGCTCTGTATGAAAAGGTTGTAATATACATAATGGGACTGAACTAGGCTTCTTCTAAATCTCTAGTTCTACAATTCATCTGAAGTAATAACTGACTGCAAAGCCAGTCACTTCTATTTTTCTTTCCAGAAAGAGCTACAAAAGAGTCAAGAATACTGAGAAGTCTTCATTATGTTTTTCCCTCCTTCACCCACATCTCACACAAAGACCTTTATGTGATGTTTTCCAAAGTGATAGAGATGATCCGTTTCTTAATATTAATAATAAGGTAAAAAAGACTCCAGAATCACTAAGTTTAAAAACTTGTTTCTATAATGTGGGAAATACAGCACAAAGTTTGAAGTTCACTTGGGAACTTTTCAATCTTTTTGATTAAGTTCTACTCTAACAGTAAAGCTAGTTTTACTGGAGAGTCCCAGTTTCAAAACCAGCTGACATAACTACTTGTCCCCACAAGTAGCCTTTGCACTGGCTTCACAGAATCTAATACCTCTCAACCTAAGTTAACTTCTACAACTTCTCTCCATCCAGTTTTTTACCCCACTTCAAGTAACAGAGTAAAAGTAAATGGTTACATATATCCTTGTAAGAAAGCAAGCAGAAAAGCTGACAAGGGAAGAAATTGAGCTTTTTATCCTACTTAGCTGGTCAAAACCCAAGGGCTATGAAAGCCATTAATATCTTTTGATCACAGTATTAATGATCAGACTCAAAAATTCTAATCCTGGCTCTGCTATAATAAGCTTGTGTGACCTGCTTCCTGTCTTGAAACTCACAGGGAAGCTAAATGATTATACTATGAAATGCTATTAGAAGAAAACAATCATATACTATCTAAAATGTTTAAAAGAATTTAAAATTTTTCCTACATAAGAGGAATTTTAAATATTTAAATAAAAGCAAGATTACCTATTTACAATTCAAAAATCTAAATTTGTTTGACAGGTAGCAATAAGTAGGTTTTAGTTGCAGTTGTCTAAATAATCAAATTGCCCCATCAATAACTGGTGTGCTGTTATACTTTAACCTGTATAATCTCAAAAGGGATTGCCTGAAAGCTACCACCAGTGAGTTCCCAGTAGCTTCCCCATTTACTTTCTAAATACCTTTAAGAACTTTCCGTTTGGAACTGTGAAGTCAGATACCCTAAGGATTATGAACTGATTTAATAACTGAAGAAAGAATGATACTTTCCCCCCACCCACCGTTTAGTTGTAAAGATGAGAAAGATCAATGATATAAAATCTGCTGTTTAGTTAAAATAAATGTGAAATGTAAGCAAAAAAAATGCTATTAGTTTAATAATAAACTCAACAATTGTAAATACATTTCATAGGACTGAAGATTTAGAATTGAAAAGGATCTTAGAGGGACTTCTGGTCAAGATGACTGTTTAAATGGGAAGTAGTCCACCCAGATCCAACATATCTACTCCAGCAAACCCTTAAAATTTTGGACAACACTGAATGAGGACCAAGAAATCCAATGAGAAATTTTGGGTCTTTCTACACAATAAGTCAGCCAGAAGTCTATAGGAACCCTAAGAAAGAGGGGCCACTAGCAATGTCAATGCCAGTGCAGTGACCCCATCACCTCATGACAGGACTACCACACCAGTTTACTGATTTAGGGTGAATGATGACAACAGAATCCAAACTGTAGAGAGTTAAGAGGAAAGGAAATGAAAGTGCTTATTGTAGAGTCTCCTCACATTTGACCACAAAAGAGAGGAGAAAATTGCGACAATGGCTAGTGGGAGTGAATGCATCAACTGAAGGTTTCTGAAAAATGGGGATGTGACATGGGCATGTTTTTGGCAATAGGGAAGCAGCCAATGGGCAAGAAGAGAGTGAAGATAAGTGAGAATGGAGATGATAGAGGGGGCAATCTGTTGGAGAACAGAATCACCTGCGTACGTGGTCCATTTTTCTTACCAAGAATGTTCACCTCTTTATGTGAGATATGGGTGGCAGAAGGCATCTAGGCAATGTGATGTCAGGAGAGGAAAAGAGAGAGTTATCTGGAAATCACCTCAATCTTTTCAGTAAAATATAAGTCAATGTTGTGTGCTGAGAGAGTGAGGGGAGAGAAAGTCATGGGAAGCTGAAGGAGAAAAAAGTTTGGAAGAGCCAATGTGATAAGTGGGATAGTGAGTTCATCATTTAGAGAGGTGTAAAAAGATTGCTTTGCAGCAGTGAAGGCCCTTTTGAAGTTATGTAATATGGTAGTGGATCTAGTCAGCACAGGGTTACAGAACTTCTTAACAATTGCAAACAGAAACTCAAAGGCAAAAATAGATTTCCACAAGGACAAGATGAATACCTGCAAAAATGAAACAAGAGGTTTTTTTAAAAATGAAATAAAAGCTCTGGAAGAACTGAAAAGAAAATAAATAGCTTAGAAGAAAATGTGGTACAACTACCCAGGAACATAAATCAAAATAAATCAAAGAGAAATCAATGACATGAGACTGAAAGAAATAATAGAACAATTAAAAATTCAAAAACAGAAAAAATGTATGACATTTAAAACCACTAATTAGAAAACTGGTCAAGAAGAGTTAATTTTAAGAATTTAAAATTTATTTAAAAACATGATAAATAAAAGTCTAGATACTTTTTTGGCTTTTAAATATTTTCTTTTTCAAAAAAATTATTTTTAGTTTTCAACAATCCCTTCCATAAATTTTAAATTTTCTCCACCTCCCTCCCCAAGACAGAATGCAATCTTATGTAGGTTCTACACATACATTCTTTATTAAACACTTTCACATCAGTCATGTTGCATAGAAGAATTAAAATGAATGGGAAAAACGATAAGAAAAAACAAACCAAAACAAAACATAACAAAGAGAAAACAGTATGCACTTCATTCTGCATTCTGACTCCATAGTTTTTTCTCTGGATGTGATGGTATTTTCCATCATGAGTCCGTTAGAAATGTTTTAAGTCCCTGCATTACTGTGAAGGGCTAAGTTTATCAGAAACAGCCTCACACACTGTGGCTGTTACTGTGTATAATGTTCTCCTGGTTCTGCTCATTTCACTCAGCATCAGTTCATATAAATCTTTCCAAGTTGTTTTTGAAATATTCTTGTTCATCATTTCTTATAGGATACAACTTGTTCAGCCATTCCCCAAATGATGGGCATCCTCTTGATTTCCAGTTTTTGTCCACCACAAAAAGAGATGTTATAAATATTTTTGTACATGTAAGGACACTCTCAAGAATTCTAAATAAAGACTGCTCAGATCTATCAGAACCGGAGGGCAGAGTGAAGCTAGGGAGCATTCATCAGTCACATTCTGAAAAGTCCCAGGAACTTCATAGCCAAAACCCCAAACTCTCATATCAAAGCGGGGAAAATACTGCAAACATCCAGAAAGAAGTTGTTCAAATACCAAGGGACTCTAGTCAGGATGACGCAAGACTTAGCAGATTCTGCAACAGACAAGTAGGGACTTAGGAACATTCCAAAAGGCAAAAGAGCTAGGCTTACAATTAAGAGTAACTTAAATGCTGAAAAAATTGAGCATAATCCTATAGAGAGAAAATGAACTTTTCATGGAAGAGAACCAAACATTTCTGATGAGAAGACCAGAAGCCAAGTTTGAATCTTGAAGTACAAATACAAACTTCAGAAAAACTTAGAAAGGTAAATTTATCTGAGCAATTGGAAGGACCTCTATGGTGATCCAATGCTAACATTCTTCCAAACAGAGGAAAAGAACCAAGGGTCCCTTTAGGAATTTAACATCTTCAAAAGAAACTGAGAGAGCCCATACATTTTTACAGATGGGGAAAAAAGGAAGGGACCCTAGAATTCATCTAACCTAAACCTCTTAATTTATAGGGGAGAAAAATTGATTCTGAGGTTGTATGATTTGCCTAAGGTCTCAGGTTACCAACAGATCCAGGATTTCAACTCAAGATCTTGGACTCCAACCAGCTATCTTTTCACTCTACTACAACAGTTAATGATATTCAGCATTTGAAAACAGGGTTTCATGAAGTTAGCAGGGAGCTGAGAGAATTTATCTATAAAAGGCTATACTAATCACAACGTAGTATTGAGTTTGAACAAAGGCTTCAATACTTACTAGCTATATGACCACAATCAAGTCACTGCACCTCTCTAATCCTATTTCTTCACCTGTAAAATGGAGCATAAAATAATCGGATTCAGAGCTGGACAGAATGGTAGAGGCCAACTATTCCAAACTTTTCATTTTAAAAATGAGAAACCTGAGGCCCAGGAGTTGAGTGATTTACTAAATAATACTTCAACTATCCTCTTCACAAAAATTGTTTAAGGAAAGGAGCATTATAAAAATTTTGAAGTGATACATGAAGGGTATTATTATGAAGTCTCATAACTCATTCATGTCTAAGCTCTCCCTTTCAGTTATGTACACTCAGTTCTTTAAAAATCTGAAAAAAGCTTTTCCTCAGCTTCTAGAATAACTAGATCTGACCCTTCCAATTCTTCAAATTCCCCACCTAGCCTCTTGCAATTGAATTTCCCTACCTTTCCAATCTTCACATCCCTCCATCACCAACACTCCCCGATACAATTTCTGCACCAACCCTACTTCCTCCAAATTCCTATCCATCCTGCAAAGCTCCACTTAGATGTTACTTATTTCAGAAGATTTTCCTTTTCTCTTACTCCTCCACAAACACATCCTTCGAGTGACTTGTCCTTTCTTCTTCACATAAGAGCCAGAACATCTGCCTCTTTGCAACTTGCAGCCTTTACTTGTCTTCTCTGAGAATAAATGGAATCTGACTTTCACAAAAATACTTTCGTTTACATGGAGACAGGTATCATAGGTCTTCTCTTCTTCAGGCCAAACCTCCCCAGTTCCTTCAGTTGACATTAACCACAAACCAAGCATCTGTGCAGAAAAAGGAGCTCATAATACACCTCTGTCAATGACTCACTGTAGTAGGAAACATAGGAAACAAAGTCTCCAGCTGCCTTAGTTTGCAATTCAATCTAGATGTTTAAGGTCTGGTTAAAATTCTTATGTTACAAGTTAAAGGTTAAGTGGTACTTCATATTGTTCACTAAAACATCTCTGGGTTTTTCCAATACCCAAGAATAATGGCTTTTTAAAATGGAATTTCTCCAGAGCACTGTGCCCCTCTTCTTGTGTCTCTAGGCTTTTTCTGTCTTCTTCTCTGGCCATATTTCATGTCATTCTATCCACCACAGTCATATACACATAAACAGTTCAAGTGCTAAATATTATGAGAGTTAACTGTAGCTTTCTCTAAAGATCTACGCCAAATGTGATCCAAAATATGCCATACTGTATTTCATACAAGATTTTAACATATTTTCATTTAAAATTGAAGCTGCATTTAGCTGAAAATGATTTTTTTTGTAGCATATACATTTCCAGAATGATTTAAGACCCAATTTCCTCATCTGTAAAACCAAAAGGTTACAAGTTAGATGACTATTTTATGTGCTATTAATATAAAAACAGTAAAAGGTAGAAGTCTAAATGTAGTTGAGGATCACTTTATTCATTTACCTTGACTGATTTAAAACACTAAATCCTTCCCAGATTGCTCTTCTGAATGTCCATAGGACTAAAGGGATTCCTTCTCTATGCACATTTTTTTAAAATCCAGTTAACAAATTCCAGCATTAGTAAGGATGAAAGAGAGAAGGAAGGAAAGGGAGGAAAGAGGGAAATAAAGAAAATAAGCTTCAGTCTACACTCTGAGTCCATCAGTTCTCTCCCTGGAGGTAAGTAGAGTATGGGCACCATGAGTCCTTTGGAATTAAGGTTGGTCACTGTGTTAATCAAAGTTCGTAAATTCCTCACAGTTGATTATCTTTACAATATTGTTTTTATTATGTAAACTGATCTCTTGATTATGCTCAGTTCACTTATATCAGTTCACGCAAGCCTTCCCAAGTTTTTCTGAAACTACATTCCCTTCTATCATATCACACCTATCAGATTGGCTAACATGACAAAACAGGAAAATAATAAATGTTTGAGGAGATGTGGGAAAGTTGGGATACTAATTCATTGCTGGAGGAGTTGTGAACTGATCCAACCATTCTGGAGAGTAATTTGGAACTATGCCCAAACGACTATAAAAATGTGCATACCCTTTGACCCAGCAATGCTACTTCTAGGGCTGTATCCCAAAGAGATCATAAAAATGAGAAAAGGTCCCACATGTACAACAATATTTATAGCAGCTCTCTTTGTGATGGCCAAGAACTGCTGAACAAGATGTAGTAAATGAATGTAATGGAATACCATTGTGCTAAAAGCAATGATGAACAGGAGGACTTCAGAGAGGCCTGGAAAGACTTATATGACCTGATGCTGAGTGAAATGAACATAAACAGGAGAACATTGTACACAGCAACAACCACAGTGTGTGAGGACTGTTTCTGATAGACTTAGCCCTTCACAGCAAGGTGAGGACCTAAAACATTCCCAAAGGACTCTTGAAGCAAAATGCCATCCACATCCAGAAAAAGAACAATAGAACTGGAATACAGAATGAAGCAGACTATTTTCTCGTGTGTTATGTTTTGTTTTGGTTTCTTCTATGCAACATGACTACTGTGAAAATGTGTTTAATAAGAATGTATGTGTATAACCCACATAAGACTGCGTGCCATCTCAGGGAGGGTGCGGAGAGGGAAAGGGAAAAATTTAAGATTTATGGAAGTAATGGTTGAAAACAAATTAATTTATTAAAAAAAGAAATGAATGAATTTAAACGTAAACAATTGTAAATCAAATTTACTTGTTTAAATTCAAGTTTAAAATGCTTATTTTTTTGAAAAAAAAATGATGAACAGGTGAACTTCAGAAAAACCTCCAAAGACTTCTATGAACTGATGCTGAGTGAAGTGAGCAGAACCAGGAAAACATTGTACACAGTAACAACCACAGTGTGCGAGGGCTGACTGATAGACTTAGCCCTTCTCAGCAATGCAAGGCTCTTAAAAAATTGCAAACGCCTCACGATGGAAAATGCCGTTCATGTTCAGAGAAAGAACTATGGACTCTGAATGCAGAGCAAAGCAGACTATTTTCAATTTTTGTTTTCTTTTCTCATGGTTCCTCTCATTCTCTAGTTCTTCTATACAACATGACTAATATGAAAACATGTTTAACAGGAATGTACGTATAGAGCCTATATCAGACTGCATGCCATGTGGGGAGGGGGAAGAGAAGGGGAAGACATTTTAAAACTTATAAGTGAATGTTGAAAACTAAAAATAAACAAACAAGAAAAACACAACCCCTTCATCATTTCTTACAGCACAATACTGTATTCCATAACATTCATATAACCTAATCTAACCTAATCAGCCATTCTCCAGCTGATGGGCATCTCCTCAATTTCCAATTCTTTGACACCACACAAACACAAAAAAGCTACCATAAATATTTTTGTACATATGAGTCCTTTTCTTCTTTCTTTGATCTTTTTGGAGAGTTAGACCTAGAAAAGACATTACTAGGTCAAAGGGTATCCACAGTTTATTAGCTTTTCAGACACAGTTCCAAATTACTTTTTGGAATGGTTGGGCCAGTTCACAGCTCTACCAACAAGGCATTAAAGTACTATTTTTCTCAAGGTCCCTCAAGCATATTTATCCTTTTCCTTTCCTGTCAACTTAGCCAATTTGAAGAGTATGAAGAGGCACCTCAAAAGTTGTTTTAATTTGAATGTGCCTAACTTACTTAGAGCATTTTTTCACATGGATATTGATAGCTTGGACTTCTTTTTCTGAAAACTGCTTATTCATATACTTTGTCCATTTATCAACTGGACAATAACTCTTATTCTTCTAAGTTTGACCCAGTTTCCTAGATATCTTACAAATAAGACCTTCATCACAGAAGCTTGATGCAAATATTTTCCCCCAAATTTACTGCTTCTCTTCTGATTTTAACTTTAGTTCTTTTTGCATAAAGCTTTTAAATTTTATGTAATCAAAACTATTCATTTGACTTCCTGTGAAACTATTGTTTGCTCATAAATCTCTTACTCACCAAGAGATCTGACAGGTAATTTCTATCATTCTTCCACTAATTTGCTTATGATGTCATGTCTATCATATGTCTTTATGTCACTTTTGATCTTATTTTGGTATACTTGGGAGATGTTGGTCTATACCTAGTTCCTGCCAGACTACTTTCAAGTGTTTCCAACAGTCTTAATGAGTAATGAGTTCTTGTCACAAAAGCTGGGACACTTGGATTTATCACACTAGATTACTATGTTCATTTGCTTCTGTACAGTGTATTTAATCTGTTTCACTAATCTGATCAACTCTATTTTTTACCCAGTACCAATTTGTTTTGACAATTACAACTTTGTAGTATATTTGGAGAGCTTAAGTATACCTGTTAATGTTTCTCTTGACTTCTTTGTCTATATGTCAAATTTTCTACTCAGCTCTGGTCTTTTCATCAAGAATTCTTGAAGTCCTCTATTTGCTCCCCTGTAAAATTATATTCACTTTTGTTAGTTAAGTTATTGTGGTTTTAAAATCTAGCTCCTTTGCCATCTGGAATATCATATTTCAATCTCTCTCTTTATAGTGGTGACTGCTAAATGTTGTGTGAGCCTGATTATAGTTCCTCCAATTCTTTTCGTCTTCTGGTAGCCTACAGTCTTTTTTTTCTTGACCTGGGGAGCTCTGGATTTTGACTGTATTATTTTTGGGAGTTTCCATTTGTGAGTCTTTTCCAGAAGGTAACCAGTAGATTCTTTCAACTCTGATCCTGGGCAGTTTTCTTTTATGATTTCATGAAATTTGTAGACTTTTGTGTTCATGGCTTTCATGTTGTACAATGACTCTCAAATCACCTTTCCATGATCTGTTTTCTAGGTCACTTGTTTTTCCTAATAGCTCACATTTTTTTTCCTCCAGTCTTTTCACTTTGTTTTATTATTATTTTTTGATGTCTTGGAGTCATTAGCTTCTATTTGGCCAATTCTAATTTTCAAAAAGTTACTTTCTTGATTTAAGTTTTAAATCTTTTTTTTCCTAAGCTATTATCTTTCTTCCCTAGTTCACTTCCCATTTTTTCTACTGCCCTCATGTGCTTTTAAAAATCATATTTAACTTGAAAAAAATCTAAAAACTTCTTGTTTTATTAACTTTCAAATATTCTTGCTGGACTTAAGACAAAGCTGCACTTCTCTTTGAGGCTGTATTTGTAAATGTTTTCAAGTCATCTTCTGTGTGTCTGGATCTTCCTTATTGCCATAGTCTCTTTATAGTGACTTCTTTTTCAATCTATTCATTTTTCCAGTCTTGACTTTGGACTTCATACTAATGCTAAGCTCTGAATAGTTGTCAGGGGAGATGTCTGGTCTGAACTTCAGTCCTCAAGTCCTTCTGCTGTTTTAGGTATAGGGGGATGGAGGGAAAAGAGAAGAGACTTGTAAACTTTCAATGTTCCCAAACTGGTGTGATCTGGAATGAGGTCAATTCACTGCCCTCCTAGTCTAACTCTACAAGTTCCCGACGCAGGTTTGGATCTATCTGCTTGTCCTTGGTTGGAAGTTTCAAAAGACTGTTGCTCAGGCATTGTTAGCCCACTGGGAGGATCTGCAAGTGTAGAGCAGCTCAAGTGCCTACCACCCTTTGGTCTGGGACTCCTGTCCTGGTTATTTCCACTGCAGGTTTACGTGCTAGGTCAAAGGCTGGAACTGAGTCACTGCTCTATTCCTGGGATCAGAGTCACAAAGGTACTGTTTTGCTTCCAGAATTGGTTCTTAGCTCAGTATATATAGCTGGGGCCAACACTCCTCTCTGCTTTGCATCTGTGACCCAGAGATGAGTAGAGGGTGAACAGAGCTGCCAGATGGAACACATTCCTGCACTCAGTGCTTTTAAAGAGTTCCTTTGGGATTTCTTTCTGCTCCAGCGCCCTTTTTTGGTTCCTGGACGCTGAAATGCTCCCCACCATATGCTTCTAGCCAGTTCTTGTCCCTAGTGTCTGTAAATTTGTCTCCTCAAGATACCCTGGGCTGGAAAAATTACTTTTTCTTGGCCTTCCCAAACAAAATTTTGTCTCGTACATTTTTCTTTTTGTCAAGGAGTTATGTTGGACAAGCTAGGCTAGAAAACTTCCTGTCTACCATACTTTCGTCTCTTATGGACATTTCATATTTCTTTTTTATACCCGGAGAGAATTGAAATCTTTAGTTGTTTCTTTGGGTCTCTGGGAAATTAAATTATTTTCTATTCACAGGCCCTAAACATATTCCTTTTAGTTTCTGGTCCAATTTATTGTCAGCAGAGCCACTTCTACCACCAATTCAACAGACGCTGACAAAAGTTATGGGGGTTTTAATGGATTGCAAGGTCAATATAAGCCAATAATGTTACATGGTGACCTTAAAAATTAACTGGATCTATGGGTATCTAGAATGAAGAAACTATTCTGCTTGGTGAGACCATATCGAAAATAATATATTTTGTTTTAGATGCAACAATTTAAAGAGAAAGATAAGTTAGAGTACATCTAAAAGGCAGTGAGTGACCTGTATGCTGAGGAAACTGGTAACATTACCATAAGAGATCTGATGCAAAAACAAAAAAAAAGTAGATTGTTTAGCCTCAAAAAGAAGTCTTAGGCTATCATGATGAAGGGTTAGACTTGCCTTGAAGACAGAATTATAAGTGATATACAGAATTTTAAGAGAAACAGATTAAAAATTTTGACAGAGCTGTTCAAAAGTAGATTAGAAGCTGCTTTAGGACACTGAGAGTTCCAATCACCAGGGGTCTTAAAGTAGATCCTGAATTATGTCTTTCAGGAACATTGTAGAGAAGAATTCTGTTCATACACAGATAGGACCAGATGACCTCTACAGTCTCTTCCAACTCATTCCGTGACGGCACTCCAACTTTGTTCCGGGAATCTTGTTTTTCTGTATTCCTTTTCTGATTTTCTTTTTACCAAAGGACACATAGAAAATTCTCAATATTTATTGACTGTAGGTTTCCTAGACCCTCTGTACAGTATATCCTGGACAGTTTATTAGTCTCCACGATCAAATCTTTATCCTGGGTTTTAGTCACTTTACTATTTCATCCCTTTGCTTCTCTTTTGTCAAAACTAACCTTTTACCCCACCCCCACAAACCTCGCCCCCCACCTTGTCCCCTAAATGCCCTAAGATATTTTCAATACTTTGTAAGTGAGTATATCATCAACTAAGTAAAGCTCTGAACTGAAATATCTGAAGAGGAAAGATAACTGAGAAATGAAATGCATATGACACTGATCCTGTACCCTGGATAAATAGTAAGATATTCCTGACATCTAGTTTGAAGTCAATTCATCACTTAATAAAGTGGTAGGGCTATTTTAACAATTCTCAGTAGAACCCAGTCCAATTAACTACGCAAGCTGTTGGAAAATGAGAAAGGAAATACTTTATCTTTTTCATCTTCTTGCAATAGTATTCTACAACAAACTATGATGTGCTCAAAAGATACAATTTTAAAACTAAAGAATGATTATCCACCATTATATTTACTTCTAGACATATCCACTCAATTTACTAGCCTATTTTCTTAAAAGAGACACAATAATATTGTTCATCTGTAAATTAATATGCTTTGGATAAAGAAAAAAAGCATTTGGCATGTTGGCTGTCTAGCCATACATAGAAGAATGCACTGACACCCAAACCTCTACTCTTCTTACACAAAAATTAACTAATTCAAATTTCTTAACACTGTTCTTTCCAGATTCTTGGAAGGAAAGTAGTGTATCAACTCTAAAGCATTATAATAAACCTGAGCTATTTTTAACCATTTCAGTGATCTGACCAACAGAATAAGAGATGCTAATCTTTTATGGTAAGACAGAAAAGGATAGGAGGGGTTCACCTAGCATATAATAAATATTTGTTCATTGTTAGGAAATCTTGCTAATCAACAGATGTTTCAATGACAGGTACTGGAGAATCACAGGTTCAATTCTTCAGTTCAGAGATCTATTTTACTGTCTTGTCTTTTCCCTGTGCCAATATCAATATAGTTTCTGTCAGAGATGAAAATAAAATATGTGTAAACTGGTAAGGCAAAAAGCTGATTAATTTATACTTTTTCTTTAAAAATAATTTCTATGAACTACTTTTCAAAATGTGAGTCACACAGATTTTCCATTTACTCTTTCAACTCTGATAACAAACTTGAACAACAAAAAAATCACATGACCTTTAATTAGATAACTTGAAACTTAATTTATGAGACTCCAAGGAAAATATTTTAAAATGTTTATCTACAAGAAAGTTACATAGGTTTTCAGTATGTTAAAAGGATTTTTTCCCCTTAATTTCCCTAGGCAGATTAAGTCAGTAAAACATAAGAACAAAGTACAGCAATGGGACCTAGGTTACTAACTTTAAAGTTCTAGTTTCAAGACTCAGTAAAAAACACTTCGGTGTTTTAGGTATAGAACTCATGATTTGAGAGCATTAAAGACACTGCGATCACTTATGAAAGATATGCTGTCTTCAAGTATGTGAAGACGTATCAGGCAGTCAAGGAATAAGTCTGGTTCTACCTGGCCCTATAGGGCAGAACCATGAGCAATGTGTGGAAGCTACAATTTGGCTTGCAAAAATTTGCTAACAATTAGAGCCATTATAAAACGGAAGAGGCTGCCTTGAGTGATGAGTTATTCCTCATTAAAGCTATGCATTCTGAGACTGGATTACCATATGTTGTGTATGTTACGGTAGGCATTCCTTTGTGGTAATGGAGTGGAATAGATGACCTCTGAGGCTCCCTCCAATTCTGTGATGTGAAAACATTTCAGCTTTAGATAGTAGCAATGTTCACTGAACAATCTCAGGCTCAGAGAAAAAGAAGTCTCTGTCCTGATATATAGGGCCAATTTGTGATTATTCAAGACTCATAATTTTTACAAACAACTAAAAACTTACTACCTAAAGATTCTCAACTTAAAAAGGCTGTGTTCTAAAAACTCATTTGTAAATTGGTTGTTTGCAATTCTGATTGCCTTTTTCCCTACCGAAATGTTGTAACTCTAGGACAATAAGCCAGCTCACAAAAGTAAAAACCTGTATATTTGCAAGAGAAAATACTAACCATACTAATATTTCAATACTAGTAATTAAAACAGAAAAACAATAAAACTGAATGAGAAATAGTTTGTCTTCAATGCTATTGTTTGAATTAAATGGAAAGATGAGGAGGTAGATGAGGACTTGCAAAGTTTCCAAAGGGTACTTCTGGTTTTTTCCAAAGGTTTTAGAAGATGGCAGATCTGATTATGTTGATTTGTACTTCAGCAGTTAGTGTGCCTTTTCTTTTTAAAAATATTTTCCCCAGTTATGTGCAAAGAAATTTTTTAATATTCCTTCTTTAAAATTTTTGAGTTCCAAATTTTCTCTCTCCTTCCCTCACTTTCCCCCTCTCTAAGACAGTAAGCAATTTGTTATAAGTTATACATATTCAATCATGCAAAACATATTACCCATTCCTTTTCTTTGATAAAATTTTATTAGAACAACTTTTTGCTCAAAAACAAGGGGAAAGGGCAATAGATTTTTTTCCCCCTCCAGTAACTGGGTAAAAAATGAAAGAAAGTTCAACAGGACATAGGTGTACATAAACAAATTCTAATTTAGACAGTCTGTGAATTGTAAACAATGAAAAGGAAAAGGGGTGAAAAGTACATGTTTACTAATTGCAGGAATACCCCAAAACATGAATAGATATTGGGCC
>JAQQSK010006724.1:0-14298 GCA_028658325.1 Potorous gilbertii
TGCACATAGTGCACTGGGTATTGAGGTGTAGAGTCCAATACAATATCTATGCTTTCTGCACTAAAGAGAATAGATCTCATAAAAACATCAGTACATTTCAATTTGGCAGCTATTGCTCTCCTTCTGGCTTTACTTACATGTAACCATTTTGTCAGAAGCTCCTTACTGACATAAAGATACTGGAGGACTAAGAATGTTTTTTTTCTCCAGTTCAAGTTCCCACAAAAGGTGAAGTCTGGGAACTTCACTGCTTAGTGGTTCTCTATCAGGAGTCTTGCAAGCATTTGGGCTAACTAGATATCAAACAGAATTGATTTTATTTATGTGATAAATAAACCAATGTAATAAATAAAAATTGATGTAATAAAATAAATTTTCACTTGAGCCAAGAAAGAACCAAAAATCTCTCTCTCTCTTTCTCTCTCTCTCTCTCTCTCTCTCTCTCTCTCTCTCTCTCTCTCTCTCTTTCTCCCTTTTCCTCTCTCCATCTCTCTCTCTATTCTATCTCTTCTTTTTCTTTCTGTAGGTATGTGTGTGTTTATAAATCTATACCTATATGTGTGTATTGTGTATATTGTTTTCTTTTCTTGGCTTTGCTTATTTCACTTGGTATCAGTTCATGTAAATCTTCCTATGCTTCTCTGTATTCATACTATGCATCATTTTTTAGAGCAAAGTAATATTCTGCTTCATTCATAAACTACAATTTATTTAACCATTTATCAATGAATAGACAAGGACTTTGTTTCCAATCTTTGCCATCATAAAATCTGGGCCACCACCAGTCATCTTGACTCTTGTCTTGCCCCTGGATTCTGATGACTGGAGGAGAGAGTGAGATTGATGACTTGATTCAGTTATACTTCACTTAAATCCAATTAATGTCCAAGTTAAGACATCGCTTTCATCATGTCACTGGTTTTTTTGAGAATGAAGGATGAACAATGTGACAAAAAAAAGCGCTGCTATCAATATTTAGATGCATATAGGGACTTTCTTCTTATCAACAGCTTCTTTTGAAACCTCTGATTCAAAGATATTGACATCTTAGTCACTTTATTTGTCTGATTCCACATGCCTTTCCAAAATCTTTGTACTATTTCACAGTTCGATGTATTAATGTCTATCCTTCTACAACTCCTCCATACTGAATATTGATACTTTTTGCCCTCTTTGCCAATTGGCAGTATGATTTAGTCTACTTAGCTTTCACATCAAATATAAATTTTCTTTAGTATTTTGTGAAGAGATAATATTCAGATAAAATTTTGATAATATTTCATTATTCTACTTCATAATGTTTTAGAAATGAGCTAGATCTTGCAAGTGGCATTGCCTTCTACTTTCACATCTCTCAATTTGGGAAAGAGATCGTGTCTACTAGCTAAGTTCACTCGTGGGTGCTGTTAACTTCCTTACTGTGTCATCTACTCTTTATCTTTCTCTTTATTTAGTAATCATTTTGACCTTTGCTCTGAATAGTCAATGATATAGTTGTATATAGACAGCTCATTGTGAAATGACTGTTATACACATAGTCAGTTGTTTCTTCTCTGTTAAGACATAGTTTAATTTTTTTTGCTGATGATGTTATTAAGGTATATTCCCTTCCCAGCCTCTTTTCTTTAATAAAGTATGTTAATGATGCACAGTCATAAAATTTCAGAGTAGTCAATAAACCTCTTTATTTCATAACCTGTGCTATAAATTTTTTACACTGTAGAATACAAACTATTTGAGGACAGGGTCTGATTTTTGTATCTGTATTCCTAGTACCTAGAACACAGTAGGTACTTAAGGAATGCTTGTGGATTGATTGAAATTTTTATGCCCTTCCCTATTTCTATCTTGGTAATGAGGTCAGTTCATATCAAGATATATCTTGACTTAGTTTAGACCGGAGGTTCTTGGCTTGGTTCTTGATTTATAATCATTTTCAAACAACATTTTGATAACTGTATTTAATATAGTGTTATTTATAATCCTATGTATTTTGTATTACTCATTTAATTTTTTTTTTGATAAAGGGTTCATAGGATTCCCTAGACCACCAGAGGGGTCCATGTCACAAAAAAAAGTATAGAAACACCTAATTTAGAGCAATAGTGTCAAGCTCAAATGGGAATGAAGTCCACTACACCATTCAAAAGGATCTTTGCAGGTTACATATTGACTTAGAATCTTATATTAATATTATCTACGTTCTATTTATTTTTATTTTGTTAAATATTTCTCACTTATATTTTAATCTGTCTGGGATAATACTTGTAAGTAAAAGCCCAATGCATACACATCTCTGGTTTAGAGGATCTTGTCAAGTTCTTCATGAATGTTTTCTAATTTTTTGACCTCTGAAATAGATGCAGGGACTCTACAATATTTTTTTTAATTTCATGGTGGGTTATTTGTTTAATCTCATTATGAGCATTGCAAAATGAATGACTGTGTCCCATGAAACAATCTTTTCTGCCTTTGATCACAAATGAAACTAACTCTTCCACTATTTTATTTATGTCTTTAAGGAGAATGTGTGAGCCATACTTTTATTTAGCTACAACATCTTTATTTCTTCTGTTTCTATTTATAGAAAGGATATCAACCTGAGCATGGTTCAGATTCTCTGATACTGCATCAACTCATTAGGCTTTGGACAAAGATAATACATTAAAAGGAATAATAATTAAATTCATGTGCATAAGATAAAGAGATCATGATTCTTAGCACGCTCTGTCCCACCTCTTTCTATCATTATTTTAGAGAGAGCTATCATAGAGCTAAAAGTTGTTTCATATTGTACATGTGTATTTCATGGGTTGCATGGCCAAACAATTCATCCATCATGGCCAATCCTATAGTGATAAGCCATTATTAATTTAGCTAGGCTGGTCCACAGATAGCAGGCACAGTGTACCACTATATCTGTAGGTAGAGCCCTTCTAGCTTGGTGAGCCTTCCAGAATTTGTGCTTCACTAGCAAAGCCTCTAAGACCCAATATATCCTTCATGCTACAGTGAAGGATTGGAGTGAAATTGTACTGTAAGTAGAGTTTGCCAAATCAGATTGACAACCAGCTCCTCCAGTGGAGACAAAACAGAATCATAATCTCAAGCATACCAGGGACAGTAGTGCCCCAAAATACCTCATCTGCATCCAGCCTAGTCTTTGTAGCCATTGTGAAAAAAAGCAACTGTAGTAGAGAAGGGAGCCGCCACCCTGACCAGCATCAATACCAACTACTGACCATCTGCCACTAAGGAACAAGCACATCCAATAACCCTGGAAATAGAAACATTGACCAGACCAATGTTTTTAGCCTGTTGTCAGTACCCTTAGTCCAAACCCAACTTGATAACTTCTTTTGTAGATATTGTGGTCCCTGCCTCCTTAGAAGCCACAACTTTTAAACATTTGTAAAAGAAAATACCACCAATATGGGTATACATATATGCACGTATGCATAGGTGTAGATAGATAAATAGATAGATGCAAATATATGTACAAAAATGCATAATAATAATATTAATATATATTAATAGAGATATATACTTGTAAGCACTTGGGTCAACAAAGCATCAAATAGAAATGGTTTTGTTAACATTAAATACAGAAATTTTCCTTTGATATGCAAGACATTCTCTCTCTCTCTGTCTCTGTCTATATCTACACATATATATATATACATATGCACATATATGTACATTCATACATGTATAGTGTATATATGTATACAAAATCTATCATATATATGTGTGTGTGTGATAGTGGAACAGTGCCACTGAAGCAATTTGCTTTGCTTGACTATATTTTTACAAGATCATTTTTTCCTTTTTTTTACAAACTGGAATGGGTGTTGGAAGAGAGAATACAGATTTATTCATTATTAAAAATAATTAAAAAGAAATATCCCTTTTTATTGAATTTGGTTCAAGGTTCTTGAACTGTTTGTAAAACTAGGCTATTCCTTTCAAGTAAAGTGAAGTCATATTTAGATGAACTCATCAACTCCTTATTCTCATACCTCCAAAATACAGATTCATACAAAAGTAATAAGAAAATAGATTTAAATCCTCATTTATCCAAACTGACAACCACATCTCTTCTGACAGGCTCACATACACTTTCTTTCCCAGATCTTGGGTCCATCAGTTTCTTCCATGGTTTTCTTGTTTCTCTTATTGTCTGTTGAGGACTTAGAAATATTGCATCTCAGAAATCATGCCTGTTGAAACTTCATTTTCATAGATTCAAATGTAATTCTGTGGATTGGCTCCAGATCCAAACATCTCAATTGCTATAACAACTACACATATTTAGGTGATTCAGATAAGCCGCTGGAACTGCCCTGATCTTTGCTCCAGGAATTTCATAGAAACCAGGTCCAATGACCAACTCTGAGGCTACACCAGCTACATGCCCTGAGTCCATTCACAAACACACGCTAATGTACATGATGGCTCTGATCATCCCCTACATATACCCAGTGGTCCTTCCTGGTAACATTCATAGGAGTGCACGAGATCTTCAAAGAGGACTAGCACTTCTGGTGCAAGGGCTTGTCAAGCCCTTTTCAGGGCTACTTATACATTTATACACCTACCACTCAGATCTTTACTCTTGTGTCCAAGAAACTGTGGCATGTGCAATAGTCACACTCTGGTAAAGCCATCTTGAAAGGCTAAACCAAGTTAAGCGTAATGGACAGACATCAAATTCTTCAATGAGTTAGGGGTATGTCTACCCCAAGCATGTGAAGACTTTCCCCCATGGAATGAGCAGATGAGAACAATTTGTTCCAACAGTCATGAAAACAGCCAAAGCAGACTCTGTGTGGTGCTTCAAGATTGGTTAGAAATCAAAGACACTAAGGTCATCTATTCTATCCTGGGCCATCACCAATCATCTTGACTTTTGTCCTGCCACTTTGGACTTTGATAACTCTGGAAGAAAGAGTGATGCTGATGACTTTATACAACTCTGCCTCACATAAATCCAATTCATACTCAAGTCAAGTTATCACCCTTGTGAAGTCATTGGTCCTCTTTGAAAATGAAGGACAAACAATTTACAGACATACCTAATAACTCATAATGTTCTCAGATATGTCCATTTACTCACAGTTGCTACTGCTCACAACTTCTACTCAGAGATCATACCAAAGTTACATTGCCCTCTTTATATTCTACAGACTCACAATAATGAAGTTTTTGACATTATTCCCCTAATCCTGTGGAGCACTTGATACTTTCATTAATATCAATATGAGAGAAAGATCCTGACATTTCTTTTATATGACCTCATGGCCAGGGGTAGGTGTAGCAATTACTCATGCTGCTTCGGATTTGCCAAAGCTACAACTTCTCAACGTAGGCAGAGATTGTTTCAGTATGTATCCCCAGCACCTAGCATAGTGTCAGGCACCCTATCAGTCTTTAATAAGTGTTTTTTGTATGTAATTAAATTGAGCCCTCATATCTCTCCATTTCATTTTTCCTAAGCAGGAAGCTGTAATTTCAGTAAAATTTAAAGCAAAGCCATTTTTTTCTGGAGCCCCCAACATGATTTTCCCCATGTTATAGACTCAGATCAAATTTGAAGACAGCTGACTTTTTGGGAATCAGTGGCACAGCTTAGTCATTAAGTTCCACTGATTACGGAGGGGTGGGGGGGAGTGTTCTCTCTATTAGTCACCATCTCTCCACAAAAATAAAAAATAAAAATAAAGCCTATTATTTTCACTTCTTAGCATTTTCCTTTAAAGAGTAAATGTTTCATGTTGTTCAAAATTTGAGAATGTCTTTTCAATACTCTGATCATTTTTTCTGTATTTGAAGTTTCTTTGAAGGTGAAATAGGGAATTCCATAATTGCTGGTCCTAAATTTAATTAGCCAGAAAGAATTCTTTACATATAGAAAGTCTACCATTTCTGTGAATGTGGCTGAAATCTTGAGTGTGGCTAGAAGTCAGTTTACTACTAGCCACTCTTTATCTACTTTTATCTACTTTTTCTTTCTTTTTTTGTCTTTCTAATCAAATGTAGACTTTTTCAGGTAGACACAGTTTTGTGTTTATATTTGTATTCCCAGCAGGTAGCACTGTGCCTAGCACATAGTAGGTGCTTTATAAGTATCTTTCAAGTTGAATTGACCTGAACCTTTCAAGGGTAAACCTTTCAAGAGCCAATTCTAAGGAAAAGTCTACTTAGCCAAGTAATGGAAGAGGGATATGTAATCCTCTAGTGAATTTGGGATCATGTACCCAGAATGTCTGGATAATTCATGCAAAAGGACAAACTCAGCACATGGACAAAAGTTCATATATTTTGACCTTGTGTTACCACATTGTCACCATAAGCATTTCTTGCTGTGATTTCATTTTCATTTCAACATTACAAAATTGCAAAAGCATCTTTTGAGACTTTCCCTGACATAATACTTAAATCACTGTGATTAGGTGGTAGAGGTCCCACTGAGGGAAATAAACCTTACTGAAAATGATTGTGAAAGGGAAGGGAGGAAATTATTGGCATTTTTAAAAATTTTTTCAGACATTTTTATTTCAATAGATTTAATTTTACTATAGAAATAGGTTTATTTGTATGAAATATGCAGGAAATGCTTGAAATAATACAATCTTTTTTGTGTTTGGGGAGGGAAAGACATACTATGATCAACAGGCCAGAGAAAATAAAAAGAGAGTTACATGCATGTTCAATTTTTTTATGCTAGATTCTTATGGCAAAATATAGCTCTACTTTTAAGAACTTGTGTGTTGAGTTACTAAGACAAATGAATAGCAAAATACAATCTCATTTTGTACTGCAGCAATAGGCTATGTTCAAAAACTATATCTACTTTAGATGCAGATGCGGAGCTTCAGATCTGACTCAATCAGAAAAGGTCACCAAGCCCAAATGAGACATGAAAATATATAAAGCCCCGGCATGTGTTCATTTGAAGAGTTTTCAATTTTAATTCCCTTTTGTGTTTTCCATTTCCTTGAACAGCTGGAGATGTGTATGTGAGTGAAACATTTGTTTATTTTCCTGTTTATCTTTCATTTGTATGTTTGTTTGTTGAGTGCATGCATATCCTTTACCCCACAAACAGTGCTAGAAATGCTTATGAAGCAGGTCAGTTCAGATTGTTAATATTTTTAAAGTGTAACCAGAATCTCCCATTATAACATAGTAAGAGAATATCATGGACTTGATTACTAGTAGAATTAGTGAGCTAAGGAAGCAATACATGATGAGATGACCCTTGCAGCCAATATCCAGGAAAGTAGATTCTGTGCAGGAGTCAGCCGTACTTACCAACTGTCAACCAATTGCAACTCATGGAGCAGGCAGTGCAGTTTGCCTGCAGCATCAAGGGACCCCAAGATAGAGAGAGGAGGCAGTATGTTGCCAAGCAAACCAAACCACTATCAACACCTTGATTCTGTTGGAAATAATCAAGAATGCTGGACCCAAGAAACTTTGGAATAGATGGGCTTTCAATCTAGCACCATCAGACACTATCCTAGGAAGCCGTCCCTGTACAGATTTATCCTAGTAACTGCTACTGAAAACCCAGTAAGGAAAGTTCTTGCCACCAAAGTCCTTGCCACCAAAACACGTGGAAGGTTCTAGCTGCACATCAGATGAAAAGGTCCTCTGCTCATTTGTGCAGTGACAAAGTATACGTTAATGCCTTTTCTTTAATGTCATTTCCATCATGAGACCTTTGCATCTGGCTTGCAACTGGAACCTTTCATGTCTGATATCTCTCCTATTAAAATGTGAACTCTTTTTTTATCCAATTTTACCCAAACTAGTGTGTGTGTGTGTGTGTGTGTGTGTGTGTGTGTGTAAAACACCAACCTAATTAAATTATGAAGAATTTATTTTACTGAATCAGAAAAAAAATAAACTTCATTTGGAGAAACAAAAAGTCAAGAATATCAAATGAAAATGAAAAAAAGTATAAAGGAAGGAGTTTAAAGTTAAAAGACCCTAAAGTTTATAACAAGGTAGTAATTAACAAAACTATCTGGTACTGGCTAAGAAATAGAAAGGAAGATCAATGGAATAGAATAGAAATGCAATTTATAGCAGTAAATAAAATAATAACCTTGTATTTCACAAGTATAAAGACTTAAAATAGTTGGTAAAAAGCAAAATTGTTGGGAAAACTAGAAAGCAGAACAGCAGAAACCGGGCATGGACAAATATCTCATACCATTTACCAAGATAAGGTTAAAAAAAAATAGAATACAAGACCTACATATAAAGAGATTTTACAAGAAAATTAGAAGAACATGGAACATATTACTCATCAGATTTATGGATAGATGAATAACTTATGAATAAGCAAGAGCTAGAGAACAAAATTCTGTATAATATGCATAATTTAAATTAAATTAAGAAGGGTTTGTACAAATAAGACAAATATAGCCAAGATTAGAAGGAAAGTAGAAAACTAGGGAGAATTTATAGATAGTCTATCATATCAGATAAAGTTATAAAATATCTAAATATCTAAAATATATAAAGAGAATTGTCAAAGCTATAAGAATACGAGTTATTCCCCAGTTGATAAATGGTCCAAGAACATGAACAGGAGGTTTTCCAATGAAGAAATCAAAACCATTTATAGTCATATAAAATGTTATAAATCATTATCGGTTAGAGAAAAGCAGATTAAAACAACCTTGAGATATCATTTTATATCTACCAAACTGGCCAAATTGATAGAAGGGGAAAGAGACAATGTGGGAGAGGAAGTGGAAAAATCAGGACACTCATTCATTGTTGGTGGAACTGTAAAATGATCCAACCATTTTGAAGAAGAATCTGAAACTATGCCCAAAGAATTATTAAACTACCTATGCCCTTTGACTCAACAATACCAGTATTTGGTCTATTTCCAAAGATGATTAGGGAATAAGGAAAAGAATGTATATTTTCTAAAGGTTTATAGCAACTCTCTTGTGGTAGGAAAGAACTGGAAATTGCAGGAATGCCCATCAGTTGGGGAATGGTTCAACAAATTGTGGTAAATGATTGTGATGGAATAATGCTGTGCTATAAGAAAAGATGAGCTCAATGAATTTAGAAAAATGTGGAAAGATTTGCACAAAATAATGAAGACTGAAATGAGCAGAAGCAAGAGAACATTGTATATAGTAACTGCAATATTGTTTTAAGAAAGACTTTGAAGAAATTATTTTGTCTACTATAAATACCCAAATTAAGTATAAAGGGCATATGAAGAAATACACTATCTGCATCCAGAGAAAGAACAAATAAATAGAAGTATGTAAAGAATAACTTTATTTATATATACCTAATTAATGGTGGTCATCACTAGGGCATGGGAAGGAAGGAAAAAAAATGAAATTTACATGATAATTTGGTTGTATGTAGCACAACATAACAAATGGATTTGCAGTTTCATATATAATCATCTTTTTTATTATACTTTGTTACAGTAATGCTTATTTTATTCCATTAATTAAAAATAAAATTTTTAAAATGTGAATTCTTTGAGAGCAGGGACCATCTCATTTTTTCCATTTATAATGCCAACACTTAGCGCAGTACTTTTAATTTAATTTTAATTTAAGAAGTGCTACATTCATTCAATTGTACACTATTAGTTTATTAGCAAAGAGTCACCTAATAGCACTCATAATTACTAAGTTGGAGAAATATTTTTCAAGTGTTCAGTCATTCATCAAACATTTATTTAGCCTCTATTATTGTAAAATGCTTGGGGTATACAAATATGAGTAAGACACATCCCTGTTCTCAAAGCAGGTAGATCATAGTAAGGAGAAATAACTTAGGAACACAAATAACCACAATGCATATTAGAATGTGATGAGGAAATCTGAAGGTTGAGATATGAATAAATTAAATGAGAGTTCAAAGGAAGGAGATCTCAACTCTGGTGGAAAATCTTGTGTGGGCAAGGTGTTACATGAGCTGAAAGTTGAATGAATAAGCATTTATTACTTGGTGCAAAGCATTGTTACAAATGCTAAAGATACAAAGAGAAAAGCAAGACAGTGACTCCTCTCAAGGATCTCACAGTTTAAAAGGGGAAGGCAATTCCTATAGGTTTCAGTTGTAAGTCAAATGGAAAGGCCTAGTGGTCCTTAAAGTAGACAATTTCTTTAATGACAGTTATAACACATGCACATATATACATACATATGTGTGTATAGATACATATACATACATATGTGTGTATAGATACATATACATTTCTGATATCAAACCATTTGATAATGCCAAAAATTTTAGGAAAAAAATAACTTTTTTTTCCCAGAATTTGAACTTTGCTAACTTTTTCCAACCCTGTAACTTTGTTCTTGACTCTTCCCAAACCAATTTGGGGAAAAGAAAGCACCAGAGCTATGACTATTAAGGCAATGGGTACCATAGTGTCTTCAGAGGCAGTTGTAAGATTGAAGCTCCACAAGAAATGTTCCTCTCTGTAATGGACATAGGGCCTGAACTGAAAGTATGATGGTCAGGTTGTCACTGCTATTCTCAGAGCTCTTGGGCTTCTAGTCTTCTCTACTACCTTTGCAAACATGGGAAGGTCTGAGGTGGTAGCACTGTAGTTAGAACAATTAAGACTTAAAATAGGCAGAGATAAAATGAAGTAACATTTAAGTTTTAGGTGGTGGTATGAGTAATTCTTTAGGAGTGGCAAAGGTTGGACAAGTTCAAGGAATGTTGAGAGGGTCAGTCCAGCAGAAGATGGGAGTACATGAGAGGGACTGGTATGATACAAAGCGGGAAAGCTGTCTAGATGAAGCAGTGGATAAAGTGCTAGGCCTGGAGTCCAGAAGACCTGATGAGTTCATGTCCATCCTCAGACATGAGGATGTGTGACCTAGCTGTGTGACCCTAAGTAAGTAAGTCATATTTAAAAAAGAAATCTCTGTTTGCCTTAATCTCCCCATCTATAAAACAGGAAAACAATAGTGCCCACCTTCCAGGGTTATCTGTGATGAAAAAATGATATGATATTTAGAAAATGCTTGGTACATAATAATTGCTCGATTCCTACATTCCTGTTCTTCTCAGGGTGTGAGAACTGAGAACTCACTTTTCATTGTGAGGCATTCACCTGTTCCAGGTGACTTATCCCAGTCATGTCAGGATGAAGCTACAGAGCTAGCACTAGCATGTCCAGAAACAACAGAAGGTGCCTTTAACCATGGGTTTTCAAAATTGTAAAAAAGGCTAAGCCTTGGGAACAGGGGCTCCAAGGGAGGTCTACATCCATCTGTGATCTCAAGTATTCAAGTACTGTTTAGAAAGGTACTAAAAGGAATAGAAGAAGGCCTGTGCTCCCAGGAATCAAGGCTGGCAAACTGAGTGCTTGACCGAAATTCAGGGGCGAGATAGCCATCATCCCATTGTGCCCTCTTGGGAGAAGTTTCCAGAATCAGCAGTTTATGTGAGTTCAGGCTTCCCTGGAGGACTTGAGTACCAAATATTTGCTGACAGAGATACTAAGGCAGAACTGCTCCCTTCACCTGTATTTGGCATGACTCACCAGATGCCATATATTTGGAGTTACCAGTGTGGGTGCTGACTCTACAACCCATAAGCTGAATCATCACAGAATCCTGTGGAGTAGTGGCCTAAATCAACCCATTCTTTTCTTCAGCCAGGCAAATTTGTAGCTTTCTCATCCCTTTTGCTCAAGACTCAGAATCATTGTTAAAGCAAAATAAACAACTGAAAAACAAACAACTAATCTTGTCCTCTGCTAATACTTCTCCATGCTCTCTCATCCCTATCTGCCTTAACCCTACTTTGACATAGCCCATACATATCCTCCTTGGTCCTTCCCTTCCATTGTGGCTCTTTCATCTTTTGATACTAATGAAGTATTCAGAAGATACAATATTCCTGGCCTCTCTTGCTAAGACCAGGTTCTCTTTTCATCTAGTCACTGGGTCAGAAAGAGGAGTAGGCATATTCTTTATGCCTTGTAAGCACTTCAATGCCATCCTTTTATCACTCATTGTGATTCATTCCATCCCTCTCCATCACTTAATTCAGATCCTTGTCAAAGTCATCAATTGCCCTCTAAGTCATTCTCCCTCATTTCTCAAGAAATTCAGTTCCTGTTTCACAGTCTCAACCCCAAATTTTGCCCTCAGACTCCCAGACTTCAGTAGGCATGATGATGTCTGCTCAAATACATGGGTTTCTAGTTTATCACCCTCCTCAACTCCTGGGAACTGTCTTCAAACCACCTCAACCAAAAGCTGGGTTGCTTCATCTTTAAATCCAAGTCAATAAGTATTTGTTCATTACCTATTATATAGCCCTCTTCCATTCACTGGGGATATAGATACATTCACACACACACACACACACACACACACACACACACACACACACACGCAAAAAGAGGCTGCCCTTTCAAATATCTCACATTCTATTAGAAGAGAACATGATAGCATTAATTTACATGAATAAGGAAATGTAGGATTTTTTTTAAAGGTAAATACAAAGTAGTTCAAAGTAATATTGAGGAGGGAGACCACTTCCTTGGAGGAGGTGGTTCTCAGAAGTGAGCTTTAAAGTTTTCTATGAATTTCAAGGGGGGAAGTGAAGAAGAAACCGATTCCAGGTTTAATTGGACAGCCGATTTGAAGGCATAGCAGTGGGACACAGATTGTTGTGTACAAGGAATAGTAAGTAGGCCACTTTTTCTAGAATGTAGAGTATGTGAAGGGGATTAATGTGAGATCACTCTAAGTATGATAAAAATAGAGCTGAATTGTGATGGACTTTTAGGTCAAGCATAAGAAATAATATTTTATTGTCGTTGTCCACTCATTTCAGTCATGTCCAACTCTTCATGAACCCATTTGGGGTTTTCTTAGCAAAGATACTGGAGTCGTTTGTCATTTCCTTCTCCAGCTTATTGTACAGATGAGGAACCTGAGGCAAATAGGGTTAAGTGACTTACCTAGAGTCACACACCTAGTAAGTATCTGAGGCCAGATTTGAAATTTTGTAGTTGCAGCAATAAGGAACCATTCAAGTTGTCTGAGTAGAGGAATTGTCTGATCAGACTTGTTGTGCCTTTTGAATGTAATTTGGAAACTATGTGGAGGGTATTTTAGAGAGAGAGATAACTGTTTAATTCCATGATCATAAATTCTAAAATATCTCTTTCTGATCCCAACTTCCTGTCTTTTCATCTTTTCCTCTATACTGATCCATATAAACCTATTCTTTAGCCTCATCATGCTCTCTTACTCTTCCATCCATTGCTGGCTTGACTTCTACATCTTTCCTCCAGAGTAGATTGCATGACCCATTATTCTCTATTTTTCAATCCTTGCCACCTTGAGCCATTAGTACCCTCCATTTCTCAATTATCTACACCAGATTAGCTTGCCATTGCCTTCTCTGCTCTTGCATGCTACTTGAAAAAGTCATGCAATTGTGTTGAGTCTGTTACAAGTTTGTGTTATGCACTCTCAATTGAGTCCTTACTGCAGAAGGATAATTTTCCTGATTGAATCTCTATCACTCTCCCCAGTGAATATTCTAAACTTTCACTTCTCTCCTGAAACCCCCCTTCTAGTTTACTTTTACAAAAGGTAGTACACACAATAAGGTCCTTATTTTTCTATATTGCACACTTCAATGATTCTCAGTATCATTCCCCATTTATTCTCTTTTGCTCTCAATTCTGAGAAAGAACAAGAGGGTCTGTTCCTTGCTATCTTCTCTGGGAGTCCTATCTCTCTGACTCTTGTCTCTCTGTCTCCCTGTCTCTTTCTCTTTCTCTCTGTCTCTCTCTATCCCTCTCTCTGTCTGTCTGTGTCTGTCTGTCTGTATCTCTCTCTCTCTCTCTCTCTCTCTCTCTCTCTCTCTCTCTCTCTCTTTCTCTCTCTCTCTCTCTCCTTCTCTTCAGATGTCCAACCAGAGCAAATACTATAGGAAGCCTTTCCCCACTAACCTTCCCACCAGAGTTCCCTTCTTCCATTTTGTCTATGGGCTGGACAATGACCTACATCTCGCCTCTTCTAGCAGAGAACCCAAAATACCTTCTCCATTCCAATCCTTGGGCCCACTCCACCTTTTCTAACTGTGATAGCCTAGGTTTCTTCAGCTCTTCCCCCTCTTGCTGGATGGACATGGCAGCTCGTATTGCTAGGATGAACAAGAAGTCACCAATTGCTATCCTTCCAGCAAGATGAAAAACTATAGGATTTTAACTTCTACCTGACTTCTAAGGCCCTAAGACCCCTAGGAATTACTCTCTGA